>CAUYQV010046469.1:0-40787 GCA_963574575.1 Galagoides demidoff
ATTGTTCTAAAATGTCCTTTGTATCTTCTAACCTGTTTGATTTAGGTATATTTTGCCTGATAGTCACATAACCACCCCTGCTCTCTTTTGGTTGCTGTTTGCATGAGATATTACTTTACTTGCTTTCACTTTCAATCTATACCAGTTCTTAAGTCTTCCTGCGAATCTCATACAGACGGCATATAGTTAGATATGACGTATTTATTCATTCTGCCAATATATAGCTTTTGATTGGAGATGGACAAAATTGTGCTCCCTCAACTCATGTAGAGAGTCCAACCTTCACTGTGTAGTTTTTGAGAGATGGGCCTTTAGGGAAATCATTTGATCATGAGGATGCAGCCCTCTTATTACTCTTTAAGAAGAAACTTGAAATTGCGCTCTCTTTCCCTGCCCCTCTCTTTCTCTTCCTCCCTTCCCCTCTTTCTTTTCCCTCTTTGCCTCTCTCTCTTTCTCCCCCTTCTCTCACTCTTTCTCTTCTCTCTCTTTATCCCTCTCTCTTTCTCTCCCCACTCCTTTTCCCTTCTCTCTCCCTCTTTCTTTCTTCCTCTCCCTCTATTTCTCTCTCCCCCCTCCCTCTTTCCCTTTTTCTCTTCCTCTCTCTCTTCTTCTCGCTCTCTTTCTCTCTCACTTTCTCATTTTTTCTCTTCCCCTCTCTTCCTCTCTTTCTCTCCCTCTCTTCCCCTTACCCCTCCACACACGGAGAAAAAACCCTGTGATGACCTAGAAAGAGAAGGAACTTGGCATCTATAACCCAAGGAGAGAGCCCTCACCAGGAGCCAAATTTGCTCACCCCTTTGGCCATGGATCCCCATCCTCCAAAACTATGAGAAAACAAATTTCTGTTGTTTAATCCACCCAGTCTGTGATAGTTTTTATTATGCAGCCCAAACTGACTAAAGAGATATTTGTAACAAGGAGTCAGGTGGTGATATAACAAATACCTAAAAATGTGGAAAAAGCATTGAAATTTTGTAATAGGTAGAGGCTGGAAGTATTTTGGGGGTAGATGCTAGAAAAACTATTACTGCCATGAAGGTATTTGTAAAGATCATTCTGGTGAGAGATCAGAAACAAAAGTGGGAGAGCTGGAGTAAAAGCTTCTATTTTCTTAGAGAATACATAAAGCATCATGAACAGAACATTGGTTGAAAGGTAAGTAGTAAAGCCCCTTTTTAGGAGGTTGCAGATGAAAAGAACAATACTGGAAAGTGGAGGAAGGCCTTCCTTATTACACAGTGGTGAAGAACTTGACCAAATTGTGTTTGAAAGTACAAGAAAGGGGGAGAAGTAAAAATGAATGAATCAAGAGAGAAATTTGGATTTCAAGCCCTAATTACATAATTCAAATTTTTTTAGGATGGGAGATTCTGAAATCAGGAGCTTATAATAAAAGTAGGAATCTGCTGACAGTAATTGAAATTGCAAATGTCTTTTCAAAGAAATGCACCATCCATCAGATAACTCTCTTACACAAACAGAGATAACAACTTCCCATTCGTGATTTTTAATTGTTTTTTTAATATGAAACTTTGTTTTTTTTAACTAACTTTTTATTTCTGATTAAGGTAACTGTACACATATTATATCAGAGATAGAAGACATGCTGTTGACTGTGTTAAGGCCTTTTTCAAAATGAAAGTCTGTATCCTCTACTGAGATTAGCAGCTCGTAACTGGAAAGTATCTTTAAAGTCATCCAGAAAAGTAGCTAAGATATGTCTCTTGAGTAATGACTGTTTTTATTTATTAGCACAATAATAATTATCCAGCTTTATTAAATGTGGTTAAATATATTGCACATTTTAAAATTCTAAAAGTAATAGTAATTAGTATTCAGAGGATGTTAAAGTAAATTAACCCACATTGATATTACAGTAAGTAACTTGATCAGATGACACACGGCGTATTACCTTAATTATACTGCTTATTGATGTAATTCCAAAATTTCTGCTCTTTTATCAATTGAAATACCTACACACAATTATTCTATACAAAATCTATAACCAGTATCTTCCTCAGGGATACAATGCCTCTTGACAGTGTGATAACATGCCTCTGAGAGTTTTGGCAATCTGCCATAAAACATTGCTATTTGCAAAAAAAAAAAAAAGAAAGAAAGAAAGAAAAAAATCTTGTTTCTCAGCGTGTCTATGTATATCTTTATGCTCAAAAGCAGAGAATCTTTTATATACACCTGTGCCAAGCTGAAATACTCACAGGCTGCTTCGAGGTTTGGACCTGTTTATGAAAATGCTATTTAACATGGAGGGCACAAGTAATTCAAAACACATTTTTTAAAGTATTTTCTAAAATGAACCTGGTTTCTCCTGAAAATTAGACCCCCACCAGGCTCAACAAAACATTTCATCTGACACATGGACGGTTAATGCCTGTGCCATCATAAACTCATGCTTCTGGGGTTCCTGTGTGGGGTTGTGTTAAATTTCAATGAATGGGATTTTTTTTTTCATTTTTGCAAATGTTGGCAGTATTTTTAAACATTTAAGCTAAATATAGTCTGTTCATGGTCAGACACTTTCTGTTTCCACCAGGCGAAATTAGGAAGGTTTGCCTTCTCAAATTGATTTTTGCATACGAATTACTATGTACAGAGCAGTGATAACAATTATTTTTCCAAATATGTTCTGGAAAGAGATTGGGAGAAGGAGAAAGCAAGAATGAGAGATGATCATTTAAAATCTGTCATGGAAATAGAACTTCAAAACCTGAACACGAAAAAAAAAAAAAAAAAAAAACCCAGAAAATGTTTCTTTGAAATCTAAATTCTACTTAGTGTACTAATGATGCTGAAGGAACCTGTTTGGGCAAAATGTAAAGAAAATTTTCATGTCTTATTTTTACTAGTCTTATCTTTTTATTATGAAAATATTCAAACATTCATCGAGTTAAGGAGATAACATAAAAAACTCCATAAATAGATCTTCTGAAATTAACTGGCATATTTCCTTCAATCCTTTTTATTATAACATAATCTACATCAAATTCCATATTATTGTGACACATTACCCTAAACATGTCAATATGTGTGTTTAAAATATAGCAAAGTTTTGTACATATCAGTGAGTTTTGGTTTATATACCCCAAACTTATTTTTGGCTCTTTTTTTAAACAACGTTTTCACAGCATTTGACCCTGTGACTGTTTCCTTGGTAAAACTCTTTGCCTACCTCTCTTTTCTAGTTATTCTCCCTCTTCCTCCTGGCCATTATTCTTGTCTCTTTCCCATGGACATACGTTTTAATTCTGTGATAAATCAGGGTTTCATCCTCCAGCCTCCATCCATGTTACTGTAGCGCTTAGTAACTATAAGCAGGGCAATGTGAACTTTTAAACTTAACAAAAATAATGTACCATCCTCTCCCTTAAAAACAATACCTGTGCTTCTGCAAAAATACTTTGTGATGCATCTTCTTTATGCGTGTATTTTGTTTTATATATGTGCTAATATTTTCAAAATGCTCACCCTGAGAACATAATGCTCTTCTAAACTTTCAGATTCAAAAACATCAACTCTTTTTTAGGCACCTGAACATGTACATGACATATAAATATCAAATTAAGCATTACCACATCTGTTATTTTTCATGCTCTTTACAAAAACTGCTCAGCTCTGTGTTTCCTACTTCATTGAAAGGCAGAGGTAAGAATTCCCATGTGACTGTTCCCTATTCCGCATCCTTTTAAACCAGGATGGTACCAATGTCTGACTTCTAAGTATAGTTCAAAATTTCCTGTACTTCTCACAGGTAACGCTGTGGCTTCCACTTTGCAGAATGTTATTCTTTATCTACTAAGTTATTTTATTACAATAACCTCTTAGCTAATATGCCCTTTGATTCATTTTCTTCCTCTTGTTAAAAATCGAAGCTGCCTTCACCCGTTCCATTTCTCAGGTTTCATTGGTCCATGGACTTCCAAGAGCAGGTGATGCACTGATTTTGTCCTCTGTTGCATCTCTTACTACCTCTAAAAACTTCTGCCTTCAAAACCTCAGGGCTTTCAGGCCCCTGCACCCCTTGCTAACTCAGCGTGGGATGGGGCTTTCCTCCCTTCTTGACGTAAATCTTTTCCTTCAGCAGTCAGCCCTGCTGATTCTCCCCCACCTGCATGATGTGTCCCCCCGGCACTGGGTGCATGCCCCACATCACACTGCACCTCAGTCACTCAGTGCCTCAGTGGTCTCCTGTGATCTACAGCAAGTTCCTTGAGGACAGGAACTATGACTTATTCATGTTTGTCCCCCTCTATGTGGTAAAGGGCAGGAACATGGGAACCATTCCATGGAATAAAGAAATGATCAGAATCACAGAAAATGCTATACAAATTCAAGCTAATTGTTACTTTTATTTTTTTTAAATCAGTCTAGAGGCAGGCAATATTTAAGAGAAAAAAGATATTCCGAACATCAAAATGAAGAATTTTGGAAACGGTAGTCTATGTAGGGAAGATTTTAAACAATCATTTTTTAAATTATGAATGAAAGGCCATCTTATAGAAAAATGTTAAAACATGAAAAAAGCCTACAAATTTTAACCTACCATCAAGCACAAGTAATAGCCATTAAAATATACAGAAATATATGATATATAGACTAAATTCTTTGCTTGAAGTTGTTCATACTTCGCAGCGTTAATAACTATCTTTCAAGAGTGTAATAATTAATAGTGGAACAGTAGTCACTTTAGTATATAATAATTTAGTTCAACTATACTAGGTATGTTTCTTAAGCATTACTTATAGAATGCAATTGAATAATATTATACAGAGCATAATAAAATATAATTGCAAAATGATATATTCCTATCATTTTTCTTTCATTGAATGCAACTAGATTTTATTCAGAAAATAATTGGCACCCTTACTTTCTGAAGATCATGTATAGATCCTTTAAAACAAAAATATTTTGATAGGAAGAAGAAAAAGTTATACAAGAAAAACCAGAAGATAGCTATGGTGAACTTAAACAATTAAGTCAACCTGTGGTGGTTCCATTGTAATCCCCCTGCCAAAGATATGTTCACCTAAAATCTCAAAACGTCACCTTATTTGAAATTAGGATCTTCACAGATGTCCTTAAAATAAGGGTCTTGAGCAAACACCATTCTGAATTTAAGGTGGACCCTAAAGCCAATGGCTGATATAAGAGACAGGAAGAAAGATATTTGAGACACAGAGTTACAGACAGAGGGGACAAGGACTTGTGAGGACAGAAGTAAAAATGGAGTTTATGCTGCTGCAAGTCAAGGGAGGCCAGCAGCTCGCGCGGCCTGCAGGAGGTGAGGACCTGCACACGTCCAGAGTCTGCAGCAGGGGAGGGGGCCTGCCGACACCTTGAATCCTCACTCCGGCCTACAGAACAGTGCGAGAATAAACTCCTGTTGTTTCAAGTCACCCAGTTTGCGATGATTTGTTACAGCAGCCTCAGGAAACTAAACACAAAATCCAAAGTAGTAAAAAAAAAAATTGCTGTAGCACAAATATTCTCAATGTGTACATTACACTTGACTCCTAAAATCCCGACAGCAGAGGAAACAAGAAAAGAATAGAAACTGCAAGCACTGCCTAAAAAGTAGTATTTTAAACATCTGCTTAGAAATTAGGAATAATTGAGTAAAATTGATGTGCGTTTAAAGAACAAGTGAAATTATTTATTTGGAAATTGTACTGTGACATGTTTTTTTCTTTTTTCTTTTTTTTTCCCCCTAATACAAAGTAGTAGTAGAAAGTCTTGATGGGGTTGCGGGGGAGGAGAAGGAATATTCTTTTTCTGTGTACAATCATTACTTTTTTCAGATCAAATGATCACAAATAAAACTCAGATGTGATCATTCCGATGGTAAGCACCAGCAGGAGCGAGGGGCCGGGCAGGGGAAGAAGCTATTGAGGTAAATTGCTTATGCTACCGAAAAGAGCAAGAGCTGCCTACGATACATCGCGTCCCGGAGATGAGACTTAAAAATGAAATACACCTTTAAGCATAACTTAAAATAAATAGTTTGTGTTTTTGCTGAAGGACTCTGGAGGACTATTACTGTAACAAATTGCTATATTTAATTCTTGGATAGCAGCCAGGTGTAGGTCAGATATGAAATTTTTCTATTAAAATAAACACTAGCAAGGGAAAAACAGACCCTCCTGCCTAGAGACACACACAGACACGTCTCGTACTGTATGTAACCCGATAGTCATTATTTCACGGCGACCAGTCAGGCAACATGTGACAAAAACCAACCAGGGTCTCTTGACCAGTGAGTGATAATCATAGGGTGCCGAAGATTACTGACACCCCTGTAGCAGATACTTCTCCTTGAACTGTTTACAGCTGTGTGTGGCTGTAACACCTCTAAGCATTCTGGAGCATTCAGCGGCCGGGTGCAGCTTAGGGAGTCTAGCAAGAACATGCATGCTGCCACCCAGGGGAACTGGAGGAACCCCGTCCCCGGCAGGTAGGCAGGTAGCAGCCTCCTAACACCCTTCCTCCAGGTTCATGTGGCCAGTCTCTTTCCAGAGCATGAATGTAGTAGGCATCAGGGGCGAGTTATTGTTTGAAAAACAGAAGCCAGAGTGACTCAACTGCTGTTTTTCTTCTATTTTTTTTTTTCTGTTTAAACTGAGATGATTTTGCTGAATTAAATAGTATAGGAAACAATCTGCTGCTGTCACCTGTAGTGTTTTTGTGAGATTAATGACTGTCAACAAGGAGTAGATGGGTGTTTAGTCAAGTAACAGTATGTATTATAAATAAGAGTTTCGCCATTAAAATACATCCTTGTGGCATCGGTCTTCTTCTTTGTCTTAGAACTAGGTATGGTTTAGTTGACTAACTGTTGCTGGATTTGATATAAATTTCCTAACATGGTAGCAAGAACTTGAAATCCCCAGAGGCTTGACAATCTGTGTAATGTTGGGCATTGCTAGATGTGTAACTTTTGTAAAATATTAGGACAAGCTTCAACAGCCATTATATAAGAATGTAGTAACACAGCCTCCATTCATAATAGTGACCACACAACACGATGGTTGTGTTTATGTCTTAAATATCAGCTGAGCTCCAAGATTAGATTAAAGTTTACAAACCAGCAGCCAATGGGCTAATGCAGCCCGGAAATGTGTTTTGACTGAAATGTTTTTTGACACTTGCCAACTTTCAAACTGTTCATGTGCATTCACCTCTAAAGACCGATGCCCACTTCTGATGACCAAATCAGAAGTCCTGGCCACACTAGGGCCTCACACACACATGAACAATATTGGCTGGAACTCTATAGTGGCTGACACTTTTAGAAAGGACACATTATTTTCCACCTCATCATGATCCCCTCACACCTTATCATAGCACAATATTTGTGCCTACTTGTCACCCAACCTGCTGTGTCACCCTGACTGTTTGATCTGTTAACATTATAAATATTAATCTGTCTGGCTTCCAAAGCAACAAAGTTCAGGCTTGGTCTACCTTCCCATTTATGAGTGTATCATTTCCATAGGCAATGCTTTTTCAAGGCCACTCACATGATTAAGAATCCTGAGTCCTAAAGAATGATTTTAAAGGAGTGACGTATGCTCTCAGACAGAAATTATGAATTATTTATGAACTTCTATTGTTCTCACTCTAGACAAGCTAGTAACTCACCAATCTCAACAATTCTGTCCAGTAGAATTGAAAGGGTCAACAATTTAGAAACAAACTTGCCCAACTAACCAGTGATGTGGATTCAATGACCAGTCTGGTGAAAGAAGAAGGTGTTATGTTACAGCGATTTTCATTACAACGGGTCTGGCCTGCCCCTCCTTACTCCCTACACCCCACTCAGCCGGTTTTTACTCTTCTGATATGTCGAGCTCATCCCACCTTAGGAAGCGGTCCTTCCTCTATGTCCTCTGGATGATTTCTCCATATTGTCCAGTACCAGATCAAACGCTCATTCTGAAGCAGGGCACATACGCCTCACCATCGCCAACAGAAGCACTGTTTTTGTTTTTCCCCACAGCATTTGTGATTTTTCTGACAGTACTTTATTTGTTGACTTGATTGCTTAGTGCTGTCTTTCAGCAGAATGGAAACTTGATGAGAATAGAGGTCAAGCTCACTGGATGCATGAAAAGCAGAGAATGAAGGACATGGCACACTGTGGCATTGAAATGCCTACTGGTGGGAAAAGGAGAGAGGACTGAGGGACAGAGAAGGGCCTGTATTCCAATTCCTTAGAATGACCAATTTATTAAATCTATGGATTTTAGCATCAGATAGTCAAAAGACCAATTAGACCTAACTGGTTTTTGTGACTTAGAGTGCTGGTCTTTAATACTTATCAATGGCCCATGACAAGACACGGAGTTTGCTCTTTTCTTCAATGAGAGAGTCACGTTATGCCAAATAATGTAAGTGATGTAACTCACTTGTATCCCAGCACAGTCTTAGCACATTGCAGACGGTCAGCTGCCCTGGGATAACTCTTCAAGTAACACTGGTTTAATTATGTGTGAGAGTGTATGCACACATGCACCGTATTTTGCTGTGTATAATGTGCCAGGGTGTATACTTTGCACCAACATTTTTTTCCAACACTTTCAGGGAAAGTCACTTTACAAAGTAGCTAGCTGGAAGAGAGGCATGTGGGGAGGGCTAACATTCTACTGGTAAAAGCATAAATCATACAGCCTGCAGCCCCCCCACTCTGAAGTCTATGCCTTCCCTCTCTCTCAGGAGCCCACCAAGTCAGGGCTACAGAGGACTCCATGTGTGTAGCTGATGGAGTGGGAGCTTCTGAGGATGCCCTACCCCACGGGGAGCCAGGGAGGGCCTACAGCCAATTCAGAGCTCACAGGATCCCTCCACTCCCTACCCTTATGTGTCTGGGACTTGGCCCTCAGCATTGCCACAGCCCACCTCCCAACCCCCACCACTGCTCCCTCTCCTGGTCATGACACTTACCCTGGAGGCTACTCCAGCCTGCTCCCTCTGTATCCAGGACTGGAGTTCTGTGCTTCTGCGAGTCTCGGTGGGAGGGCTCAGTAGCCCCAGGAGGCTCACCGGGCTCCCCTGCTCTTGAGCCATACTATCCATGTATAATGTGTATCCTTATTTTTCCCTCAAAAATATGGGGTACTCCTCAAGGCTACCTAATTTTTACAGCTAAGACATCCATCACATACACATAGCACAGCAGGCCTAGTTCCAATGCTAACCACCTCCCTTTGTTGACCAGCCCCTTGGGTGGTCACCTTACAGAGGTTCTACTGTATGTACATGTGTATATAAATTCTCTTTTTAAAAGAATATTGGAATTAGAAAATGGGTTACATGAGAGAAAATATTTCCACAAAGAAAGAAAGGATAGTGCGTGACAGCAAGTGGCTTTGTCTCACAATTACTCTGGCCATGAAAACAAGTTATTTATTGAAATGGAGAGTAAACCAGAGAGCTTGGGGGCAGAGGGAAGGGTGGTGGAGGGGAGGCAGGGAAGAGAGGAAACTTGGGAATTGCCCACGAATGTGTTCACTGAAGTGATAAAGTTAATTGATTTCAATTGTAATAGTTTAGAAAAGTCACATGTCAGTAATGTTGTGGCTTTAAAAAGTATCTGAAAAACAGGTAAAGGAGCAGAGTATGAAATATACTTCCATGTGTGTTCCTAATGCATATATTTCCATTTATGCTCAGATGAATTATCGTGTGTGCCTAAAGAGTATCATTTTAACTTCAAACCAAATAAAAAAACCAAAAATTATTAGTACAAACATAATGAAGCCAAATAGGTTATTCTTCTGTGGCCAGCTCTGACCTTTTAAAGTCACTTCACTGTATATACTATGGAATAAATAAGTATATAAGTAAGGATTGCATAATTCATCATTTCTCCTTCTAACCTGGCCGTGAGTTATCTTTTCATTTGAAAATTCTACAGCCTCCTGAAGTGGCAGTGATCTAAAGATGAAGCCTTCCTTCCCTTTCCACTTTATACTTGCTCTGGTGTTCTGGATAACTGTGAGAAAGTTTCCAACAAGCAAATGTTCTCAGAGGTCAGAGAACCAGGAGAAAGGCATTAGGGTTTGGGAAACTAGCTAGATAGGGCATTTCCAAATACAGTAATAAATGGATGAGGGTGCAATCAAGTAGACTTTTTAAAGTCAATTCCTTTTGAGAAATAGATTATCTGTCTAGGTGAATTCCCCTTCTAACATTGAAAGCCAGCTTCCAGATCAGTCTTATCCATTCATTCACTAGCCATTAAATGGCATTGACAAATTACACTTTCTAATCGCCAGTGCTGGCAATGATAAATCTCTTGACTTCTGGCTTTGCAAAGAGATTGGATTTGGTGAAGTAGCTGCTGTCCCAACCATATCCTTGGAGATATAAGCAATCCAACTCATTGAAATAATTGTTTCCCTTTATTTAGAGTGTTGATAAACCAAACTCAGTGTTTTGATTTCAGAAAGTAGATTTAGTTACTATCCCTGTGTGCATCAGACCCCACTTACCAGGACAGATCCCATCTATTTGTTGGAAAAAGAAATAAATGAAAGCCTCCTGTGCTAGTATTTTGTTAATATTAAACAAGTATTTTTAACTCTTTTATTGAAAGTAATAATATAAGTACAGCAAATTCATACTTGACCTTCCTTTGCCATCCTTGAAGGACCTTTCCTGCAATTGTTTTTTCTTTCAATTTATGCCTTAACCCATAAAAGAGAAAAAGATCCCCAGGCTTTTGAAGAATTGTCCCTTGATTTAGGTGGTAGATGGACTCTCCGATAAAACAATTAAAGCAATAACATTTTTCTTCTTGCAATGGTTAACAATAACTGATGCAAGATGTTTGATCTACTTTCCAGTTCTGCTGGGGGGTTTGGCTACATTGTGGCTCAGTTTCATGTTTAGTGGCTGAGTGTGGAATTCAAACCCAGCAGTGGGATGATAAATTGCTGTGCCAGGGAGTCATTATCTTTCTCCACTGGAATTAATGGGCAGTAGCCACAGGGACTCAGAGTAACACTCACCCAACCATTGTCATGGTCAATGTATGTACAGAAAACGAGAATTGCTTTGCCTCTTTACAATTAAGATATTACAGAACCAGAACGCTTCTAACACAAACAGGAATTCCAGCTTGACTTTAGGATTATGGTAGAGTTCTGCTTTAGAAATTTGTCTTCCAGGTGGGTAGAATTTAAATAGATCTATCTTAACTAGATACAGGCCTATTAACATGTTTTTTTTTTCTATTTAACACATTCATACTTTCATATGATGCATATGTGAATCCCACCATTTATGCAACCTTTCACATTGAACAGATTCAGTGTATGAAAGCAAAAATAACTTTTGTATTTTTTCCTCTTCTTGCATAAATAAAAAGTCTTTGTTTTCTTTAGAGGAAAAAATACTGTTTACGTTGTAGTTAGGACAAATATTAAGGGCTATGTGTTGTTAATCTTAAGAAAATATTGACCACTAATTAAATGAAACAGGCTCCAGACTTGAATGACACCATCAGAAGTTTGGAGGCTTCTCCTTTATACTTCTTTCAAAAGGACAGTGTAGGTAAATGTGAGAGAAAACATTTTGCTTTGGCCGACCATGGGACTGCCTCTTTCTCTGAGAAGACATTTATAACATTTGCCTTTCCTTTCTTCCAAGCGTGTGGATGTGTGAGGGAGGCAGTGTGTGAGATATGTGGTTTTGATTTAAAGCACAGTGTATAACAGCAGGCTTGGTTTTATATACGAGTGGCCCCAGCAGGTGATGAATTGTTTTTGACTTTCATCATTTGCCAATAAATAAGAAAAGCGAGAGATTTACCATGTATGTAAAAAAAACTCTGGCAACATTCTCTAGCATGTAAAATAAAATTTAATAAAAGAGTGTTTTAAAAAAATGTATGCAATGGCTTGTTTCACTTTTACAGGTTGTAAATTTCAAGACTCTATCATCTTTCCCAAATGGGAAGTAGGGTTTGGGAAGATGGGCTTGCCCAGGATTGGAGTAGGGACCATTTTCCACAGCTGGCAGAAGGCTCCTGCCATTTTCGAAGTTGTGTGGCCATCTTCATGGGTACCTAGCAGCAACCCTTTTATTAAGCACCTTGCTGTGCTCAATAGGGAAATGGATTCTAATTGCTTCACAGCAGGATAAGTGATTTAACCTGACGGGAGGGAATAGTATTTCCAGTTGCCCACGCTTTCACACAGACTCCCCTCCACCTCAAAAAGGAAAACAAAAACGACCCTGTAAACAGTGAAACATGGCCAAAACGAAGATCGTGCACAGTTTTCTCTCTAGTGCAAGGTGCACACACACATACAAGGAACAATGCAGAAAACATTGCTGGAAACGGCCTTAGCAAAGACCCAGTTTAGTGTTTGCCTTGCTGATGTAATGATGATTTGTATTTACTTATATTTATTAACAGTCCAGAGAATTAAAGAGCTGTGTGGTAACAAGTGCTTCATTTTGAATAGAAGCGCAACCTTGTTTAAGACAAACATAGGACTCATTATTCATGATTTCTCTCTTCACACATACACTGAGCACCTTCTAAGCACCAGTCACTGAGGTATTGCCCGTGGGTTAGGAAGACACAAACCAGACGTGGTGTCTGTCTCAAGGAGCTCATAGTCTCATTAATATCACACCAGGGACCAAATGTCTGACTGGCACAGGGACAGGAGAAAATCATCTTAAATATTAATACATGTCTTATTTGGGATCAATTTGATATTCTTCTAACCTTGAACTTTCAAAGCAATTATCATGCGTTAGGAATTGTGTTCTTTGGATCCTTGCTTGAGTTCACAGAATTTTTCATTTTTCCCCTTTCCATTCTCTTTTCTGAATGTTTGTGTGAATGAAGCAAAAGACAACGGAAAGATCCAATTATTAGAAATGGGATTATTTCTCCACTCAGATTCAGGATAATGTGATGAGCTGGGACTATTCTCTCTCCACTTGGCGTGTCTGTAGAAAATCCTGTCCTGAGTTCAGGTGATGAGAACCTGTCCTCATTTCTCTTTCTTTCCCATCTACCACCCAGTAAAGTCTCTGAATGTTCTGGGTGCAGTTAGGGGAGAATCACATTAGTTAACACCACAGCCTCATTTGTTGTTGTTGTTGTTGTTAAGATGACTCCTAATCTGTACCTTTCCTAATAGGGATAGTTAACATGATTTAAATTAGGAGTACATTTTAATTTTATTTAAAAAATTCACGTGTGTGAGTTGGCATCTCCCACACATACAGACCCAAGCCCACTTCCAAGCCCTGGCGAGAATGATTCAGAAACTCATACCTTGGCATAGCCCATGCACAAATTGATCACAGTATACAATTGTGACGTTTCTGCCTCTCTCCCAGGCCTTTCTTCACTCCCGGCTGATAAGAATCTCTAATGCGCTGTTGTAAACGCTCCACTTTTATACTCAGTCCAAATAAGAAGTAGCATTTATGCCTATTAGCATCCATAGAAACATTTGTCAACAACAACTTGGAGAATGACATAACTTTTTTAAGTGCACCCATCTGGGAGATTTTCCAAGTTGGGAGATACCCAAGTTGGCAAAGACTCTTAAGAACCCCATTCGTATGCGCTAAACATGACACAGTTTCTGGACTTCTTTTATATTTCCAGCTATTAGATTTGGAAGTGCAGGAGATAAGGCAAAAAACAAAATACACAAAACACCCAAAATAAAACAAACAAGCGAAATGTTACCACATATAGGCATGCAACTTTAAAATATAAGAAGAGCAGATAGACAAGAGTTCCCTGGGACAGCTACACTCAAAAGCAGAGCAAGGGAGAAGTCGGGACCTTTCTTTTTTGTTAGTCAACTTATCTCTGAGCTTGGCCCATGTTACTCAAGGACAAAATGAAATTGTCTAGAAGGAAAAACTTCTTTTACTCTTTTATGTTCAGATATTGGGGGCTGTGAATTAAACGCACACTCACCTTAGTAAGAGAAAAAAAGGATTTTAATCACAGAGTTCAAGAAGAAATATGCCTCAATGTAGCAAATAGAATTTGAGGGTTATAGACCCTCTTAATTGGTGAAGAAGGTGGAGAGAAAGGATTTGGAAGAAAACAAATGACTTCTTAAAGGGGTGGAGGAGAGAAAAGCCACCCTCTATGGGTGAAATAAAGGAAAATAAAGGACTTTGGGGAAAGAGAAATGAGACCTTAGGAGAACAGATGAGAGATGTGATACTTTTGTGACAGTATCTGGTATGGCGCTGACTCTGAGGTGATTAGAGTTGCTCCTAGGAAGGGTATTTATGACAACTGAGGTCTATTTTTAGTTCTTTTGGGAGGCTCTACTTCTTTTAAGCAGATAAAGGATTTCAGGAACTCAAATTAGTTTTCCTTCTTTTTTTTTTTTTTTGCACCAGTAGCATATTCTGGACCCTTTTGAAACTATTACAAAGCCACCTGGAGTCTCCCTCACAAACTGATCCTTTTCTATTAAGGACTCTCTAGGAATGTCAATGTGTTCTCTTCACTGACACGATGTCAGAGACAACCCACAAGATTTTCTTATAAAATTTGAGATCCTTCCAAGCATTGCATTTTGTCCTCTCTTAAAATATCTTACTTGCTATTTCAAGCACAACTCACTACTGATGACCTATTTGTTAACATTTTTTTTCTCATTCACACAACTGTCATCTTTATATATGGAAGAAAGCCACACAAGTTTTCTTCATTCTCAATTTGGCTTTTAGTAAATATGTACCGGAATGCAGAAGATCTTAATTTGTATATATTAACTTCTTTGGTCTCATTGATTATAAGTGTCTATAGTTTAGATTCGCATGTAATTAACACATTTGATATATCCTTTCGAGGATGATGATGACATTGGAAAAAATTCTATAAGAGTACAAATGTCATTTTAAAAGAGAATTAAATGACACAGAATTTAGTCAGTAAAATTGTTAATAATTATCAAGTGAACTGAATTGGCACTTTGTCAAGCTGATCTTTTAAAATGAATATGTGCAAAGAGAAATATTTACCCTTAATATTCACTGCTTCAAAATCAAGTTGGCAGGGTTATCTGAAATTAGACATTTTTCTCTTACAATTCTTAAAGAATTAAACTGTTCCATGTCTAGGCACCAAGAAATGATGTAATCTTTTGCTACTCCCAAAATTCATTTATCATTCCAAGTATCTACTCTATAATAACCAAATTGTTAATCTTTAAAATGAAGTGATTTTCTTTTGTAATTGATCACTAGTTAATATATTTTAGTGTTTTTCATAGACTATCTATCGAATCAATATGGATGTCATTAAATTAATGATTATGAACATAAAATTTGGCCTTCAATGCATCTGATCAAGTTTAAGCTCTGCCATTTACTAGCTGTTTGATCAAGGCAAGTCTCTTAAACTTAGTTTATTCAACTGTAAAATGGAAATACCAATTATGTCATAGGATGGCTATGAGTTAACCTACATAAAGTATTTTGAACATGGTCTGGTGAGGTTAGATAACCACTTGCTATCAACATCATCATCATCACCATTCCAATGAAAATGTCAAACAGGCAAAGTTAAAGAAGTTTAGAATAAACTCAAAGTAATGCTTTCTTCAACTGGAAATTGATTTGCTATATATTTCTAATGCTATATAAAATGCAGTATATACACAATAATTTAGGGCCTATGATTCCACCAGGTTTTCAGTTTATAAAATACAGCAATAGCTCCTCTCATGATTTGAAAATTTATTTTTAATGCCTTGGAAAAAGAAGAAATGAAAGACAACCTTTCATTCAGGAAATTTTCTATATCAGTCCAAACTATCCATAAATGTAAGTGTTGATATATTAGTAACCATTTAGAATGTAGGTGTATATACTATGTGTGTGTGTGTATTGTGTGCTACATTTTAATTTGAATTACTTAAAACAACAAAGATATTTTGTTGGCTCAGGCCCTGTGGCTCAAGTGGCTAAGGCGCCAGCCAACTACACCTAAGGTTGTGGGTTCGAATGCAGCCCGGGCCCACCAAACAACAATGACAGCTGCAACCAAAAAATAGCTAGGTGTTGTAGCGGGTGTCTGTGGTCCCAGCTACTTGGGAGGCTGAGGCAGGAGACTCGCCTGAGCCCAGAAGTTGGGGGTTGCTGTGAGCTGTGATGCCACGGCACTCTACCCAGGGGGATAGCTTGAGGCTCTGTCTCAAAAAAAAAAAAAAAAAATGAAAAGAAGATATTTTGTTACTTGGGATTTTAAAATAGTGCTCTCTTCTTGCAAAATAACTTGACTAATATAATTTGGGGACTGGAAACTAGGAGATAGGCTATCAATTCAAACAAGTAATTGTACTAAAACCAGGGTGTCCTTACTTCAAAACTCCATTTGAAATTTCAGTGTGACAGATATACAGCAGATATTGAACTTGCCAGCATTGTGTTAATAGGGAACCTAAGATGAGTAAAATATACTTGCTTATGCTACAAAAAGATGCATATAGTCTAGGGATCCAGACTACTCATGCCTTCACCTGCTGCTTCTTGAAAATCACTGTTGCATCCCTGATCTCATTCTCTTATTTGGAAAACCAGCTTAGAATTAGAATTCCCGTCTAGAAATTAGGATTCACAGATCTTTACCTAATATTTAATATTAATTTGGAAGAGAAAAAGAAAACCTTGCCTCGTGACTACTGTGTATACGTCTAACAAAGTGAATGTGGAATTTCTTGATGTGAAAGCTTTTCTTGGATGGTTTTGGTCCTTGTTCATGTATTTTATCATATCCCTGATCCATTTTACTGGGTTTTTGTTTTTGTTAATATTGAAAGTCAGAATACATGTTTGTTTTCAAAGTAGAATGACTAAATCAGCTCTATTAGTTAACACCAGGGAAAATGTTAAAAAAAAAAAAAAGGTAAAAAAACCCAAAATATCCTTCAGTATGTTATTTCTGCATCATAGGATTTTATACATTTCTTACCATTTTTTAATCACAAAGATATTGTGCAAGCTAATTTTTAATAAAGAGTATTATAATTCAGACTTTTGGCATAAGTTATATGATGGGTTCTACATTTTAGAATTTTTGGCAAATTTAACAATTGTTAATAAAATTTTTTTATTTTATATAAAAACAAATTTAACAATTTGTTATATAACAAATTTAACAATTGTTAATAAAATTTTTTACCCTCTATTAAAAGTTAAATCTTGTTACTCTTCCAAATGCAAAATGTTTCTTCTAATTCTATTCTTCATATAGTTTCACATTCTCATGATAATTAAAAATTAAGGCATGACCCAAATTCATAGCATTGTATAATTTTTCTAAGGTCATATTTTCATAATGTGATAAAAAGATTCACTTGGAAAACTGTACATACCTAAAGGATAAATAAATATGTCTTGATTCGTGTCTGTGTAAGAGAAGTAAAATGTTACCTCTACCCTGTGTTGTATTTTGAATGAGGCCCCTCCAAAACTCAGGTGGCCAATGTAATCAAATTGAGTTGGAGTCTTTATGGAAGAAAAGTATCCAGTGTACTCAGTCTTACTATGAAACCAATTTATGGCTTTCTTATGAAAGCTATAACCCAGTTATAGCCCAAGAAGAAGGGGAAAGAGGAAGGGGGGAGTGGATGAGTGGAGGGAGAGTAATTGGTGCATCTTACAAGGGTACCTGTGAAATTTACTAGCTGTAGACTATAAATGTCTTAACACAATAACTAAGAAAATGCCATGAAGGCTATCTTAACCAGTTTTATGTAAACAGTTCAAATTGTATATAAAACTAGCACATTGTACCCCATGACTGCATTAATGTACACAGCTATGATTTAATTTTTTTTTTAAAAAAGGGTTTTTTAAATAAAAATAAAATAAGAAAAGAAGTAATTAGGTCATGAAGATTCCTCCCCATATAAATGGAATTAGGAGCCTTTATAAAAGAGCTTGACATAGGGAGTTCATTTCTTTTTTGCCCTCTTGACTTCTACCAGAAATGGGAGGGAGGAAACAGAGAGAAGTCCCTCACTAGACAACAAATGCCAGCACCTTGATCTTGGACTTTCCAGTCTCCAAATCTGTGAGAAATAAACTTCTCTTCTTCATAAATGATTCAGGCTGTCACATTCTGTTACAGCAGCACAAAATGGACGAAGATACTCCATAGGGGGATTTGGCTGGATCTAAGAATTAAATTGACATAAGACAAATTAACAAAAGAAAAGGATACAGATTTATTGAATGTAAGTTTTACATAGTACATGAGCCTTCATAAAATGAAGACTCAAAGATGCAATTGGTGTAATTAGTGTTAAGCACTTTTATGCTGAATACAAAAGTAGAAAGTTATAAAAAAAAAATAACAAAATTATGTTTGGTCTAGGAGAATTGTTTTAATAAGTTTTATATAAAACTCTAGCCTCAACTTCCAATTCTTTTTGTTAAATTTCAAGTTAGTATAAGGGTACAAATTTTTAGAGTACTTTGTTTTCACCTCTAAGGTAAAGTTCAAGTTATAGTTGTACCCTTCACCCAGGAGATGTGCTGAACACTCTCACATTGTGTACATTAGGTGAGATCCCTCCAATTAACCTGCCCCCTCCTGCCAATTAACCTCCTGCCTCGCTTCCCCTCTCTCTCCCTCATTCCCATTCTTGATAAAAATGTTATTTGCCTTATAGTATAGCATGCGCATCTTTAACATGGAAATTTTATCTCCTGTTTTTAAGAAACAGCATGAAAGTCAGAGTGATATTCTTGTACCTGCTGTTTTACAGGTGCCTTTAGCACAAAATAGTTAATATGCCAGAACAGCATATTTTGGGGTGGCACAGTCTGAACCCTATCTATAGTAACATAGGACACTAAGAATTCTCTAAAGATTGCGATTAACCATTTTAAGCCAATGATCACTTAGCATCTTTCTAGATTTCCACATTTTAAATATTTTCTGATTATTTTGAATAATTTTTCTAGAATATGTTTTCATTATATTATACAAACTCTTGTGCCTGGAAAATGTAATATTAATAAAAATGATGATTATGATAGTGATAAGTAAAAACTATAGATCTTAAGGAAAAAAAGTCAGAAATTATTTTCAGTACTAAAGTATTCTTAGTAGACCATGTTATCTTTCTGTGGGAAATATGAATGTGGATAATAGAATGAGCTCTTAGAAATCATAAAATAGAAACATGAACTTTTTAAAGAATCAAATGAAAATTAAAGATTCCTAAATTAGGTCTTCTCATTCATTTTATAAAGCATAGAGATTTGGTCTGCAGAAAGGAAATCATGTGGGCAAAAATAAAATATAGATCCATGGACAGATGTGAACAATCTTGACATACTAGTGAATGGTTATCATTCCATCTGCCTGCCTCTGCCTGTCTTTATCAGTAAGCTCTCAAGTTCAAGATGGCAGAGACTGGATCTTCTCTCCGGTATATCTCCAGAGCTTGGCACAGTTTTTGGCACATTGTAGCTTCATACACATAAGTATTTATGGAATAAATGCAGAAACAAAAATAACTACATAACCTGAGAGAAATTTTATCTTATTAAGTAACCGCCATTGTTCCACTATATTTGGATGCAAACTTTAATTTTATTTTCTGATTCATACTTACCATTTTTATTAGGAGAGAATAAGTTAAATTTTACTGTTTAGAGTGACATTATTTAATATACCTTGAATCATCAAACACAAATATTTATTGTCCTTTTTCTGCTTCCAGCTCTATTCTGTCCACTTAAAATTATTCCCTGTATCTAATAGAAATATAATTACTCCTGGTCTTTTTAGGTTTCCTTTTCCCTAGAATACCATTTTTTTCCTTTTCACTTTCAGTCTGTGTGTGTCCTTCAAGTTAAGCAAGTATCTTAAAGACAGCATATAGTTGGATTTTTAAAAATTCATTCAGCCACTCTTAGTTGTTTTTGTTGTTGTTGTTGTTGTTGTTGTTTGAGACAGCCTCGAGCTGTCCCCTTGGGTAGTGTACCGTGGCATCAAGCTCACAGCAACCTCCAACTCCTGGGCTCAGGCGAGTCTGATGCCTCAGCCTCCCAAGTAGCTGGGACCACAGGCACCTGCCACAACACCTGGCTATTTTTTGGTTGCAGCCGTCATTGTTTTTTGGCAGGCCCAGGCTAGATTCGAACCTGCCACCTTGGGTGTATGTGGCTGGCGCCTTAGCCACTTGAGCCACAGGTGCCAAGCCCACTCTTAGTTTTTGATTGGAGAAATTTAACTGTTTATATTCATAGTGTTATTGATAGGTCAGGGATTGTTATTGCCATTCTGTTATTTTGTTTTCTATTGTAAATTCCTTGTTCTGTTCCATCTCTCTTGCTTTATATTTCCTCCATGCCACCTATCAATGTAAAAAGTACTGCATATATACTATTTATTCCTGATGCTCTCTCTCAACTGTGCTCCAGGAAGACAGAGGTTCCCCCTCTATTTTTTTTTTCACTGCTATTTTCAGAGATCATAGCAGAGCATGAAACATAGTAGACTATAAACATTCTTTAAGTGAATGAGTGAAATATATACATATATTTACATATGAAGAAAAAAATCTAGAGTGATATATACCTAAAGTTAACCATGGTTATCATTAAGCTATTTAAAAATAAAATTACCTTATTTTACTACCTATAAAATGATGCATGTTCATTATAGTTATTAGTAGAAATAAAATGAGAAAAAGGTACGCATAATTCTAACACCTACTGATTGCTATCACTGTGCTCACATATATATTTTTCTTTTGTTTTCTATTCCTATATATATTTCCCCTTCAAAAAGATTGGGAGAATTCTGTGTATTTCTGTAATATCTTTTAGAAATTTATGTATCACTGAAATAATGATTACATGTCTGTTTTAGTGTTATATATACAATCCCTGAAATACAGTAGGACCTCTATAAGTTGACCACCTAAGGAACTATAACAAACTGGTAATCATATGAAGGTGGTCAACATAAGGGACTTCCATTGAGTACGTGTGGTGCGTGCCTGGTCTATGAACATTATGTCAACTTAAAGAGGTGGTCCTTGAAGGGCAGTGGTCAGTTATGGAGGTTCTACTGTATTAACATAATCAATATATTTCAAAAGAAGTATCCATCATGTGACAACCTTTTTCTATAGCAGCTACCATTTGGCTTTTATAATCGAGTAATATTTGTCTAAACTTTAATTGATTCTTAATTAGTATTTGTCTAGAAATAAGGTAGAACCACTGAAAGAAGAGAATATATCTTCTCTGGAAAACTATTTTGTTGCCAGTTCACAAAAGAATCAGAAATGCATATAAAACTTCAACTTAACAAATTGAGAGATCTTTATGGGTGGTGTAGCAGAATATGGAGAGGTGAGGGAAGGGAGAAAAACACTTTAGTTTTCAAAGGCACTGGTTACATTTTTTCACTGGTTCTGTTTTATCTACATAACTTAGGTCTTCTGATTCTCTTTCTTTTTTGTATGGATAATTGCTTTGTTGTTAGTGCTTTGACACTGAGTGACAGGGCTTTTGGGTGGTTGACAGCCAAATCTATTGGCAGACGATCGTCCTCACACACGGAGAGGTGCTTTCTTTCTGCCTAGTGACAGTAAGAGCTTCTGAGTTGACAGAGGAGGTCTCATACCTCTCAGAAGAAAGACAAAGGCAGAAGTGGGGGAGTGAGATTTCTGCCAGAATAAAAACATCTATTTAATTCTGCTACAGAGTGAAATACAACTGGCAGTGCTTATAATAATCCCAAGTTAAAACAAATCATTTTCGGTGTGTTGCCTATGGAAAATGTTATCACTTGGTAAGCTATCAAGGTCTCCATGGCATGCCTTTGGAAACACAGTAAACAACAAAAGTCATCTTCTCTCAGTGGAGTTTATTAAAAGAAGACAATCAGAAATAGAGGATGGAGAGGATGTACATGCAATTCTAATATATTTCATATCACTGAATTAAAGTCACATGAGGGAAAATATTTCTAATAAAATATTTTTATAAAATTATATTTCCAAATTATAATAAAGAAGTTTTGCAAGGCGATTTTGAGGTGTAAGTCGGGGGATTTGGTTTGCTATTGTTAATTCACATTTGAAAGTTATACAATGGGAGATAAAAAGCATCTTATCGTCCTTGAGAAAGGTGTTCTCTACTTAAATGCAAAACTGCCATATGGGCAACAGAACTCAATTGTGAAGCCAAGAAGAAAAGAAGACGTGAGGACAACTGTTGCCCATCTGCAGAGATAGGGATCTTTAAGGGGAGGGATTGAATCTTGTTTATCTTTGTGGTTTGGGTGCCTCAGATAAAAGATTAAGGTTTGATAACTTTTTTATTGACTCAAGATAGAGTCTTCAAATATTAGAAAAATCAAGTTTTAAAATAGGGTAGCTTTGTTTCAGAAGCCTGAACTATTTGTGAGTGCGAAAATCATGGAATGACAAGTTTCAGCTCCAAAACTAGACCTCTAGGAAAACGGCACCCTGCCTCAGAGGATTAAGATCACAGGTTTTGACAACATCTTCGTTTTGTTCAATAACACGTAGCACATATTAATAGCATTCCTGCCTTGTGCCTGCAACTGTTGTAGACAATTTAGATGTACCAGTGAGCAATCTCAACAAGGTCCTTGCTCTCTTAAACTGTACATTCTACCGGGCAGAGTTCAACAATAGACCGAGAAATTAGTAAATAAAAATGATTGTATTGTACAGTAATAAGTGCTATGAAGACAATAAAAGAAAATAACATTCTACACATTCATTCAAAACTAGCTCTCATTTAGGTGGCTTGGTCAGAGAAGTCCCTGGGTGGTATCTAAGAAGAAATTTGCATAAAAAATGCACTGGTCATTTGACTACCTAAGATTAATAATGGCTTACTAAGGATTTTGCAAAAGAAACTCATTCTTTGGAAAGAAAATTGAGAAAAAAGAAAAAAAAAACAGGTCTTCTGAGAATCCGTTCTATCTCTCTTTTTTTTTTTTTTTTTTTGGCCAGGGCTTATTTTGAACCCACCACCTCTGGTATATGGAACCAGCGCCCTACTCCTTTGAGCCACAGGTGCTGCCTGAGATCCCTTCTATTTCAATAGTGCAAGATTGAATATGAACTCAACTTACAGATTTCATATCCATTGCCTCTCATATGCGTCCTTGGTGAAACAATTTATGAACAACTGAGTTGAAAGGACTAGATAAATTGGTTTCTATAACTAAGCAGAACTTGTTGAAAAAATTCGACCAATAATGATGTGTTATGATAATATTGACCATCTTACTTGTCAATATAAGAACCAGATTCACTCATCTAGTGTCTTTTAAATTCCTTTATTTTTGTTCTTGTTCCAACTTGCTATATCAGAACTACTTATCAATTTTTCATTGATATTTGTCTCATCAGTGAATTGCTGGAGGTTTTTAAGCCTCCCTATGAAAATGTTGCCCCAAAGCAGAATGTAAGTCATATTAATGTGTTTTTAAAATTAAATTAGTGTTGAGTCCATGGTTAGTGTCCTGCCATCTGCTGGTATCCCAGAATGCTTCCCAGAGGGTCCCCTGTGCAACAGAACACTGGGGATAACAAGAAGACATTGTAATAGTTTCAAAAGCTGGACTTCCAAAAGGTATAGCAGTGTTCATTTATTATTTCTTTCTAAGGTTTCCCTGGTTAGTCAGTGTTCTAAGGTTTCCTAGAAGGCATCCTATAATATATCATGTAGTTCTCATTCTTTCATTTGTTCATCCATTTATTTCTGCAACAAATATCTATTTTTACAATGACTAACACACCATGCTACATATATAGGTCTTAAAAATGAGTTAAGAGACATTCCCTGCTCTCAAGTACCCAATGATCTAGTGTGTAAGGGCAAGGCATGAAAAATGGGTAATGGGTGACCTACATATACTAATATATAGCAAAGACAAATGTGTGGGAATTATTAAAAGAGATGTAAAACGAAATAAGACAGCAGGATTTCACAACGTGATGAGCAGAGTGAAACAAGCTTGCTTTAAGCAATATCATTTAGACTGGACTTTTAAGGAAGAACTCACATTTCATCCCATGGTAATACACAAGCACAGACATAGCCTATGGGGGAGATAGGTGCAAGGAATATAGTTTTCATATAAGGCAGACTATATGTGCAAGTGTGCAACTAGAGCTAGTTATGGCTATCTTGGTTGTAAGGATCAGAAACGCCTTGAAACGGGTCAAAGTCATGCTTTTTTATATAGCGATAGAATTAACAATCTCATGGACATCAAGGACAGGAAATGAAATGAGGCTGAGCTCATGAGTCCAGAACGGCAAAGTCAGGAGCAATGGAGGCTGTCCCATGCTGTTTCATAACTGATAGGCATGGACACAAAGGAAAGGTAGGAGTCAAAGATAACACAAAGCTTTTGAGATGGGTGAGAGAATTCAATATCCTGGCAGAGAGAGCACTCAATAAAATTACCTACTCTTAAATGACTGGCTGGCACACTGAAAGATTTCTTTCGAAAGGAAGAACATCACGCAGCCTTTGTCATCAGATTTTGATATTCTGATCCGAGGTTATCGCAATCAACTTTCCAGCCACTGGGTAAGGATTTTAATAGGAAAGGTTGCATTGCTTTTCCTGATGAACTGTAAGTGTTGATGTTGTAACAGGGAATATTTGTGTGTGAATTCACTGAAACTTTAATGTACTCCGATAGGCACAATACCTGGAATTCTCATTACACTGCGATTGCTTAGTTTCAGTAGGCAGTTTTCCAGATGAGGAAACTGAGACTCATTACTTATCCAATGTTAATAATTTACTTCTAGCAGAAAGAAGATGTAGCCTAAACATCAGGGTTTGGACCTGATGTTGTTTCTGGTTCACTGAATAACAATGGTATATGACACAAATGTCTTCCAATTCCAAGTTGTTTATTCATAATGCTTGTTTACAATAAGTCCCCTCCTATTGAGTAAGTGCTTTGTACTCTTGCTGTGTGAACTATAAAACACCTGGCTGAAATATTCCATAGGATGTGTGACTATAATCTGATGATTGTAGAAACTACCCATCATTACTATTATATACCGTATACTGTTTTAATTTGCTATACTGGCAATTGATGGGACTTAATAGAATAAGTCTTACTGCAAAAACAAAAACAAAACAAAAACTTTATAAACCTCAATATTTCTTGGACATTCGATTTAACTCTAAGCCTAACACATGAATAGGGGGTCACATCTTAGATTGACAAATTGACTATAGGACCATATGCCCAAACTCAAATTAGTTAACAATGAGAACTGAAGTCCAGCTGATGTAGGTGGCAGACAGCTTCCTTTATGATCTGTGGTTGGCGTTGCCAAATCCATCCTATTGTTTAGTATTTTTAGGAAGTTTTCTAGTTATTAGTGATATCCAAGAGGCATTTTCAGGTATAATTTCAGACAGAAGCTTCCCCCAAACAACCATTTTACTAAACTGAGATTATCTATTATGTACTTAATTAAAATATCTGCTATTGGAAAACTGCTTATATGAGTCCCTACGCAATTGGAACCCAGATAGACTGAAGTTAATTTTAAATTTCTGATAGAATGCATTCCACATCTGCCCTTATTTTTTTCAGATACATTTTTAAATTAATTTACTAGACCCTTATTCAGAGACAAAACTATATAGGTACTAGTTTCCCATGACTAGGAAAATAACCCCAAAAAAGTATACATAGATATATAAATATGCTTATTAAAACATTGTTTATAATAGCTAAAAATGAATGAATTATAAAATATAAGGAAGTCTATGGTGAAATCAATATTTTTTAATAATAGGGCAGCAAATTTAAACTTGTTGACTTGAAGATTGTCCGTGCATGGGCATGTATATATATATATATATATATATATTTATAGCTACACAAGAAAGCATATTATAGAAAATCATGTTTACTGAATTTCATAGAAGACTGTGTGTGCCTAAATGTGCTCTCAGAAAAAAAGAGTAGAAGACTGTATAAAATTTTATTATGGTTTTATCTCAGTGGTATGAATTTGAGGATATTTTTCCTATTTCCATAATTTTTGTTCCATAAATAGTATGCAGAAGCTTGGCACCTGTGGCTCAAGTGGCTAGGGTGCCAGCCACATACACCTAAGATGGCAGGTTCGAATCCAGCCCAGGCCCACCAAACAACAATGATGGCTGCAACCAAAAAAAATAGCCAGGCATTGTGGTGGGCGCCTGTGGTCCCCGCTACTTGGGAGGCGGAGGCAGGAAAGTCGTTTGAGCCCAGGAGTCAGAGGTTGCTGTAAGCTGTGATGCCACAGCACTCTACCGAGGGAGACAGCTTGAGGCTCTGTCTCAAAAAAAAAAAAAAAAATAGTATGCAGATTTTGAAAGAATGATAAAATAATACACATTATTAGTGAAAAGGGAAAAAATTGTACATTTTACCATAAATTATTCTCAAAGTTGATTCCTTTTATCCCTTTAATGGTCAACCCTTATCCCAAACAAATTAGCGTCCCTTGTTCTATATTCCTTCACTCCATTCTCACTGTCCCCAGCCCTGCCTTCACCTCTACTGGCAAGTGGCAATGGGAACTTCCATCATGACCTTCCACTAAGAGATAAATATCTAAACATGGTTTCAAATAATTTATTTCAGTATTTTTAATATGTATGATTACTTTTCTAAAGTAACTGATTTATTGAGCCAGTGAATTAGGGTTGACATTAGAATGCATAAAGCACCCACGTAATGAATAGTCATTGAACTGATTTTTATAACAACTGATTCAAAAACCCTAATTCCTCAATGCTAGATCTGATACCATATTTTCTATTCTCTCCCAAAACTGTTACTACTACCAGCTCCAGTTTTTCTCTCACCTCGTTTTCATTGTTCTTGTCGCGAAACTTGTGTAGTTACTATCTAAATATAAGTCAGCAAACTCAATCTTTGCATATTTAGAAAGCAGCATCAATAGCGATTTTTCCCAGTGCCTGAAAATACAGTAGCCAGAGGTTGGAAAATATTATCTTTAGGGGGATAAATGTGAAAGTTCCAACTTTACTCCAGTTTCATCAATTTTGCAGTATATAGTACATTGTTGGGGTTATATAAATATTAAATTCCAATCACATTGACCATTCTTAACTAAAAGGTTCCTTTTCAGATAGGTTATGTAAAGAATGATTCATTTGGGCAAATGAAATAAATTTGGATGTAAATATTATAGACTTATTGAACTGTTTGCTTGATAATCACGTTCTGCGGAACAAGTCCTCAGAGTCATGGATGTATGTGTATGTTCGTGCGGGCACTTACGCATATGAAAATATGTGAGTGAACAGGAATAAACCACATATGGGAACACACATACTGAAAGGTTTTTAAACCAAGATTTTGATTTAAAAGCACACTTCACACATATTGATAGATTTCAGAGTCATACAAACATGCATCTGTGTATGTATATAGACATGCACAGACGTATATAATGTTACACCAGCCACTTGTTTATTTCCCTTCTCATCTCACGTACCTTACCGTTTTCATTCTATGCCTTCACAATTTCAAGTTCTTTCTCCCTTCCAGTCTCCTTTGGAAATTCCACTTGTGTGGCCTCAGACTTCCCTTTAATTGCATCTCTACAACAATCACTAGAAGACCATGGGGAGACTTGTGAGAGATTTATTGGTAAGGGTCAGATTGCAGGAAACTCTTGTATAAGGTTCAGTCCCTACAAAGTAATGATGTTATTTAAGAGCAGTGAATCTCTTCATACCCATTGCCAGATTTCACTTGGTTACAGCCTCCTGAAAGGGACTGACTGCTGGAAGCGATGTCAGGGCTGGCATGGGCATATTTGTAAGTGACAGGACAATTCTTGTGCAAAGCCTCTAGGTTCTAAATGAAATTACTTTGAGGACATTAGCAAATACCAAACTACTTGCAGGGTGAAGCCCTGTTTTGTTAAAACCTTCATAACTCCCAAGCACTTTTAAGTAGGATCTCTGCAGAATGAGAGGCAAATGAGGCTAAATGAAAGGCTATAACTTTACCACTTACACTTTGTATTGATTTTTATTTATCAGAGGCATTTTTCTTTTTAAAATGCCTTGGAAAGGCAAATAATTCTATAAAACTCTGTTTTTGAAAAAAGTAACAAAGAATAATAGACAAAGGATTAAGTCCAGGCCAGCCACAAAGAGAAAGACAAATAGCATATTAATTTGGGAAGCCATTCTGAGTTTTGCTAATAATCAAGGACACATGAAATATATGCACAAACAAAATAAACGTAAAATAAAATCAGGTGGGCAAACATTTTAAAGTCTGACATTATCCGGTATTGGCCATGACTTGGCTAGCTCGCAAATTCTGCTCGTGGGAGGGGAGTAATCACTTGGGAGAGCATTTTGGCCTTATCAGTGAAATTGAAAATGCACATAACCTGCAATTCCACCTTTATATTTTTACTCTAAAGGCACATTTATATACGCTCACGAGGGGGATATGTTCAGGGATGTTTATCCCCACATTGTTTGAAATAGCAAAAATACAAAAGCACATAAATGTCCATCAGTTACCTAATGGATAAGCTAAAAGTACATGTGTGTGTAAATGGGAAAAGGTGTCAGTTCACAGCAATAGAATGTAAACAGAGAAAACACATTGCTGGATTTAACAATCATGATGTTGAGTTCTAGCTATAGAATAATGTAAAACTTAGAATACGCTAGAATACTGTCTATGTAAAAGTTCATAAAATGTAAAACTTAGAATACGCTAAAATACTGTCTATGTAAATGTTTATAAAATTCACTCACAGGATATATTGATCATGTATAATTATATTATACAGAGGGTACCAAAAAAGTATATACACCATGTTAAGAAAGGAAAAGTCAAATGTGACTTGAGTATTATAATTTTAATACAGTTTTTTTCCCTTCTCAAAATCTATATACATTTTAGGAACCCTCTGTATATATGGTAAGTTGTAAAAGTAGACTCAGATAAATTTATAATAATAGTTGCTTCTGTGGGGAGGGCACATGGGACTTTATCTCAATAATATTTTTATCATATGCCTTCACAATTTCAAGTTCTTTCTCTTAGTATTTTATTTTTTTATTTTTTATTTTTTTTAGTATTTTATTTTTTAGTAAAAAAGATGAAGCAAATATAAAAAATCCTAACCATGGTCAGTTCTGGGTGTTAAGTACAAGTATTTTTATATTATTATTTTTTTCTCCTTATTCCTTTTAAAATTTTCTCAATACAAGAAGAAACTCCATAAAAACGGTTTTTCTTACTGGTTGCAATGTATTACAGTAATTGATGACCTTAGCAAATATTTCCTTTCTAGCAGTGAGGTGTTATGGCTAATAT
Source organism: Galagoides demidoff (assembly GCA_963574575.1). Taxonomy (NCBI): domain Eukaryota; kingdom Metazoa; phylum Chordata; class Mammalia; order Primates; family Galagidae; genus Galagoides; species Galagoides demidoff. The sequence goes on from CAUYQV010046469.1 coordinate 29,432, forward strand.
ATTTTAATGTCATTTAAGAAAACAAAGAATTGTGTTTTCTATAAGATTGTATTTATTCAGTATGATGTTGAATAAGATATTTAATTCCTCTACTGTTATTATAAAACACTAATTTGAAGTTTGTTTGATTTGAATTATCTATCATAATTTACCTACACAAGATTATAGTTTAATTTTAATTGCATTTAAGATGCAAGTTTTCCTAAAGCAATACTCAATGTGCACCGTCAATTATCTTAAAGAAAGAAACACAGAAAATATATTAATTATGGGTCATGACCCAGCAAATTATGAATTTCCAAGCAGAAGTAAATTATTGCCACTAATTAGCTTTCTTGTTTGCCAGACTGGGTGAAAGTCTTCATAGCATAAGTTATTTCATAAATCATTTTCTCAGCATGCAAATCTGGAAGGAATGAGAATTTGAAAACATACTAAGAGCTTACTAATATTCAGGGACAGAATTTTGTTAGACAGCTTCCGCTGATTTCAGACAGTTCAGTGTGGAGTATTTGGAGCGGTCGATGCCTCATTTTCTTTTTTTATTAGTAGAAGATGCCTCATTTTTTATAGTTTGTTTAGATGTTATTTATTATTTGTCCTTCCAGTCCACTAAGTCTTAGATAGACTGAGTCTATATTTGTCTTAATTGAAAACAGTGTGGTGTTTTGAATGTATTCCAGCTTCATAAACTTTTAACAAAATTAAGACATGGGATTGCCTCAAACCTATACCCTTAAACTAGCAATACCAAATTCTCAGTGTTTTTAACTGCCATGAATTATAGAAAATGATCTAATCTCTGTATTTTTCTGCCGCTTTTTCAATCTTTTCAAAATTCTGTCTACTGCTGCTTTTAAAACATACCTGCCCCTGTTCTCACTTCCACTGGCTCCCACTTTCTGATATTTCAGCTAGATAATACAGCAGTGACTTAGTACTAATGGGCTAATAAATATTAATGAATTAGAATGGGGGCATTCACTTGCCTGCACTCACAGAGACATTTAGGGTACGCATGATTTTTTTTTTTTCTGGAAACACCTTAACCTACTTCCCACTAGAATACGAACAACACGAGAGCAGAGTATTTTTGCCTTTGGTTGATGGCTATGTCCCAAGCACTGAAACAGTGCATGGCAGATAATAGATGTTCTTTTAAAATAAAAATAAATAAAGAGTAACAATAACAGTGAAATTTTTCAAAAGGAGAGACAAGGGTAGGGAAAGATTTGTGAATAAGCCTATTTTTTACTGCTTCTTAGTTTGGGGTACAAGGACTGCCCCTCAGGCAGAGTGTAGAGTTGATTTCATGAGCATTTTGATGTTACCCATAGCATTTAGAAATCAAATCAGCATACCATATACTTGAGGGGAAGGAAAATGCTATTTTGCTGATTAGCCATTTTCTGTGAGGAATCGAAGTTATAAGGGAGCTTTGTCTCCTGTTTGATTACTAAGATAAAGGCTATTTCAACACTAGCATGAAATGAGGCATATTTTAGCAGTTATGAAAACTTGAGAAAACTTAAACCAGGTCAGTGTCTTGGCAAAAATATAGAAAGATTTTGTCATTGGCGCCATCAGTCCTATTAGCCCTCACTTGTGCAGTCTCCTAGGTAAATATCAAAAAATATACTCCTCCAAGTCCCTAAATCTCTCATGGCCCTTGAAGTTATCAGTATTTTCTGCAGCTTTCCTCACCCCAAACCAACCAGTAATGTTAATCATGTAGTTTAAAAGAGCGTAACATCGTGAGTATGGAATTTGCCCTGTCATTAAGAAGGTGACTGAGAAGTGGTTTCTGTGTTCTGCACCCCATCGCATCAATGCCTATTTTTCTAAGATCATCAGGGGTTTCCAGGCCACCCAGTCCAAAGGCCCCTTTCAATCCCCTCTGTACCCGACCTTTCAGGAGTGTCTAATGTAATTGAAAACCACCTCCTACACGGTGCCATGTTCTGCGGAGTTTTCCTCTGCCTCTTCTGCTTCCTTTTTATCTGTCCCATTTCTGGCTTCGCCTTCCCATCTGACCTCTAAATGTTGTGCTCAGGCCTCCTGCCTGTGTAGTCTTCTATTTCTCTCTCTCTCCCGGGTATGTTTTCTTCTGTCTATGGCATAAAATAAAAATAAATGCTTGTAAAATTCTCACACTTTCATCTCTAACTCTGCTTTCTCTTCTAAACTGTGGAAAGTATATAGCAGACCACCCCCTTGGACAGTCTTTTTAGGTGCCAACTGAAGTATTGCAAATATTAACATGTTCAAAACTTAACTGAGTCTTCTTCCCCCATAAACACACTCTTCCTGCTCTATTTCTTATGACAGAAAACTAGAAATCATCCTTAAGATCTACCTCTGCCATAAATGCATACAGAGCACATTCCTTAAATGTGGGTTGAGTGGGTAAAAGAGGGAGGACCCAGAGTGGTGGAATGAGCAACCTGAAATCGCATTATGCAGGCACTTTCCAGGTCCACCAACACACATTTAACTGTGTATTCTTAGACATTTATTATAATTGAGTAAGGGATGCAAAATTTTCTTTTGCTTTAAGCTAAGAATATCAACCCAAGTTGGTAGAGTACTATATTTAAATCCTTTTTTTATCCTAAATAACCTTGAGGGATAGGTACTGTGTTTCTCATTCTTTAGATGATAAAGATGAGGCTTAGGGTGTTTAAGTGACTCTCTAAAAGATACCCAGCTCATAATTTGTAGAGCCAGGATAGGAATTGAAATTATTTTTTTTTCTTTTTTCATTTTTAAATATATGATTCCAGGCCATTGTAGGATTATATATTTTTTATTATATAAAATGAGGTCAACGGGAGATTAGCCTCAGTTTCTTCATCCATAGAATAAGGATAATAATATCTACCTCAATGCGATAATTAAATGAGATAATGTATGTAAAGCACTGAGGACAGTGATTGGGCCATGGTAAGCCCTTGTGATGGGCTACAATTTATTAATGTGAGGTTTTAAACCTCTGCCTCTATGAAATGTGAAGCAATTAAAGGATTTTGAGCAAGATAGTGATACAATGAAAGTCGCTGTGGAAAAGATTAGTCTGTTACTGTGGGAAGGTTGTATTAAAGTACAGAGGAACTGGAGACAAAGAAGATGGTCTGAGGACTATCATAGGCGCTCAAGCACAAAGGGCCACTTGCCTAAACTTAAGTGGTCATTGTGGGAGACACCATTACCAGACTGGGGGGAGCCTGCAGAAGCACAGCCCAAGAGGAGGATGCTGGGAATCTCTGAGCTCAGTAGAGTAACCAGTAGGAAACCTTTAAGCAAAGAGAAAGCAGAGTTAGCAAAGTTGTAGCAGAAGTAGAGTTGCTGCATGCCCAGGATGGGTGGGAAGCTATGCTCATAGTTTTCCATCTCAGACCAGATCTTGTCCACAAAAGTGTTTGTGTGGTTCTATTACTTTCCAACTATATTAACTGCCACTATTAAAATATTCTATACTTCTGGAATCTAGGGTGAAAAAAACTCTATACTTCTGGCATCCCTTTAAAAATTAGAAGCTGTAGCAACTTAAAAATCTACACTCAACACTTCCTTAGCTGCCATTATCTTCAGATGGCTGAAATCTCTAATGCTGCCTATTGTATTATGGCAGGCCTGTTTCACTTATCTGCAGAAAAGAATGAAAAACCAGGCTGAATCTCAGAAAGGTCAGGCTGAAACAACCTATGATGTTTCCAATAAGCTCTCAATAGTGAGAGGATTCTTCTCCCTGTTTAAATGAAATACAACTGAATTTCCTGACACATAGAGGAGGAATGAGATGGTTTAGAACGTCCACACTGGGCTATCCATTATCATTCTTCAACACAAATAGCAAAGAATGAAATGAAGAGACATCAAAAAAGAGTAATTATAGTAGTATTCTGGATATTAGAAGTCAAGGGACAGAGAGTAAGTAGTAATTCAGAACAAATCTTAAATCTCTTTAAAATAGCCAAGCCTTGTGCTCATTCTTTTGCCTGGAAAACTAAGAGAAGATAAAATATTGCCTGCCACAGTTTAAAAATTAAACTTCTTGGGATGAGAATCAAACTTTAGGAATGAAAAACCTGTACCAGGTATGTTACCAGGAAAAAAAAAATAATGAATGAACTTGTCTCTCCATAAAAGTGTAGAATTTTATAATTTTTGTTAAATTGTTAGCACGGTATTTTAAATTTCTTCATTGAAATCCATCACCAAACAATAACAAAACTCACAAAGTATTATGGCTGCTCAGTGAAGTAATAACCACTTGGATTAGATTCTCTGCTTCAGCAGAATCTAGATACATGTACAAGAGTGATATATAGCAAGGCCAGAGATACTGTAGAATGTCTTCACAGCAGACTGAACATCGGAATTGACACTAAACCTTTTGTCAAGATACACACAAAGACTTCCAGACACAGAGTGCACCTGAGGTTATAATCTGTCAAGATTAACAAAGAGTGAATACCTGCTAAAGCAAATAGACTGTGATATAATTGTCATCTCCAAACTTGTAAAAGAAGATTTTTCTTCCCAATTAACATTCAAGTGCATGGAAGTGAAATCCATTTACTCAATTTCTGATAATTTATGCAGCAATGTACAGAAGTAATAGTCATGGTTACATGGCACGTTTATACAATACTTTTCATCCCTGAGGATCCCGGCACTCTTTACAATTACATCTAATGTTTGTTAAAGTACTTTTACGGGAGAGAGCGCAACAGACGTTCCAAATATTATGATTATAAAAAAGCTTGATACAGTATGTATAGGAACACTTCAGACTCATGAAATTTTTGCCAATTCTAGTGCAGGAAATAGAATTCATTTTCAAGACTGATGATCCCATGTTTATACAACCTTTTCCTCAAGAAGTTTAAAGTCAGTCTCTTCTCTATTGTAACTATCTTGGAAATTATGTGCAATTTGGTCTATAGTTACTTATTTTCAGAATTTTAAGAATGTTAATATTCTTCATAGAAAAAAATGTTTTTGTTGCAAAAAGTCAGTTATTTATAAATGATATTATGGCATAAAGAAAATAATGGTGTACTAAGTTCCTTCCACTAACACATGGCATAAAGTATGATTTATTACTTTGCTAGCTCTGGCACTTGAACTACCCTTCCATAGATGAATACATGAGTCAACCAAGACAATGGCAAGTCCTGTACTTCTCAGCCCTACCAACAGCAGCACTGACAGATGACCTAGATTGCCAATCAGCCTAGGTACCTGGATTTTCAACAGAAAACCAATGTCATGAAAAAATAGGTACTACATAAAAATCCAGTCTAGCAAATAACACTGTGGTGGCCTCATCCAGTTTTCAGAGGCAGCGATGGCCTCTCTAATTTTCAGAGGCAGTAATGTTTTTAGTAGAAGCATCCAGGTGCAAGGTAAACACAGCTGGCCTGAAGTGAGGCATTTGTGCCCCTTGATAGGGACAGTAGAGTTATTATAGGACCAGCTCTACAGGGTAAGTTGTAGATTTTATTTTTTTAATAATAAAATATATTGAATTGAATACAGAGAGTTGGGGGGAGGGGAGAGAGAGAGAGATAACCTCTAAGCCTGGATCCCTAGCCTACCTGGAGATTAAATGAGCTACTTGCTATCTTATAATACTACTTTTCTGCTCAAATTATTAGAGTGGGTCTCTGTAGCTTACACTACAAATTCCTAAATGATTGACATAAGGGTGATGCTTTAATCACTTTAAACCAGTAGTTCTTAATCTGCAAAAGTAACTGTTGTATATGACTTTACTACTGTCTGTCTGTCTTTCTTTTTCTTTCTTTCTTTCTTTCTTTCTTTCTTTCTAGCAAGTTTAGATATGACAAAACCATCCAGTCATGGTTTCTGCTTTGCTTTGATTCAGTTCTCAATAGTATGTATGTGTAATCATTTGATCCTTCCCTGGATCTAGTAAATTTGTTGCTGGAACCAGGAACCTTCATATAATTGCCTAACCAGTACAGAAATTAAGGTACTTTATGAACGTGGGTGTGCATTTTACTAGTCTATGAGTTTTTATATTTATTAAAGGTTTCATGCCAATTTTGAAAGTAATTTAGTAAGTGGCTACATTCTGAAGAGCAGATATAACACAGGAAGAATAAAAAACAGGAAAAAAAAGATGATTGTAGTAAACTGTGAGTGGTTACTTTGAGCTGAGGATTAAATTACTGTGGACAGATTCATACTAGTTTGAAAAAGTCTTATATTACCTATAATTTAAATGAAAGTGAAAAGGATGTGTGCTGAAAAGCTAGACAAGAAGGCTCAAAAATGTCTGTGGCGATTATGAAGATAATCATAATGTCAATGATGCATGAGATGAGCACTCCTGAAACTGCTGTGTGAAATGCCAGAGTGGAAAAATCAGTAATTCTGCATTAATTTATGATTTTATATGTGATTTTAATTACATATATGTGGTTAAAATAAGATACTAAATACTCAAGTAGACCAAAATGGAATTATAATAGTATGCTGCAAAAGTTTGAATGGATATGTCCTTTGACTCAATAATGCTATAACAAAATTTTTTTAGAATAGTTTTGTATAGTGTCTGATAATCTAGGCAAGACACACCTGAGTTCAAACCATGGCTCTGTTAAGGCAGTGGTTCTCAACTTTCCAAATACCATGGTCCTTTTATACAGTTCCTGTGGGTCATGACCCACAGGTGGAGAACCACTGTATTAAGGATTAAGTGTGTCCATGGACTGGCTTCCTCAGCCTCCAGTTCTTATTATTATCATTCCTGCCTCAAAGGGAAGTATTGTTCTGCTTTTTATGCTCAGTTAGTCACTTTTAAGACTGAGTGAGGATGGAAAGCATTTAGCATAGTGCCTAATGTCTAGTATGAGACAATGTCAGTTATTGCGATGATAAATATTATTATTGTTATTATCTTGCCACAAAAATATTCACACAAGTGTTTGACATTACATAAACATCCATCAATAGATAAGGCATTACATAAATTGTTTCACCAGGTCTTTCGAATAACGACAAACCATCTAAGAAGTGAAGTAGCTCTGTTAACACTGGGAATGATCAAGGTCCACTATATGTTACCAGTCACTATAAAACATAAGTTGCAAAACAAAACATATAAAATAACCCCATTTTAAGAAAATGTGTTGGGGGTTGAGGCAAGATGGCTGACTGAAGCCAGCTTTCCACAGAGGCACCCATCCAAAAAGAGAGTTAAAGGACAGAAGTTTAGCAAACAAGCTGATGGTTTGGAGCAGAGCCAAGAAAGAAGATTTAAGAATGCACATCAACCCTGCTTAGGTGAGCTGCGACCCCAAGAAAAGAAACAATAGGTAGAAAATCAATCACTAAGTGGACAGGAATCCCCTCCACCATAGAACAGCTCTCAGTATACTCTATACAAATAAGCAAGCAGAGTTCAGATCCCCTTCTATTTTATCCCACAGGAGAGACCCTCTAAACACCGGAACTACTTACCTAAAGAGGACTTACAAATGTACCATGGCACTCTCCCACCAGGCATAAAACTATATAAAACTATATATATTCTCTACCTGCAGTTCTGAACTCCCAGCACTCCCCTCCACTCTCACCCCAAGGTCTGGAAGCCTGTCCTCCATGGTATCCAGATTCTTGGGCCTTTTCTCCAGAAGTGTTGACAGGGTGTGGGCTGTTACTGGTCTGTGCTGATTCTGTGGCATAGGAGTAAAGAGAAGAGGTTGAACTGAGGGAACTACGTGGGAGAGGGAGAGGTGGTGCCCAGTGGCACAGAGCAGGGGCAGGCAGCAGTGGGAACAATAGGGTTCACACCCCGGGGGATATTTTGGAGAGATACTTCCTGACTCTATGGGCAACCAGAAGAAGTCAGACAGCTTCTCCCATGGCAGCCACTGGCAGAACATATCTGGAACAGAAACACAGGCCCCATGAGTAAAGGGTATGCCTGAGGTGGTACCTGCCTGGGCTGGACGCAGTGGGGATGCATGCAGAGATGGCATACTCTCAGGGCGAGGCTGAGCCAGAAGGACTGCTTTAGTGAGCCTAAGAAGCACCCAGCCCTCAGAGGATCATAGCTGAGACAAAGGCAGGTGGGTAGAGGCTGGAACTGACAGCTGAGTATGCGCTCTAACCACACCAGCCCCAACACAAGCACACCAGCCCTGGACAGCTGCACAGACTGGGGCTGAGTCACAGTTTCTGTGAAGTCAAACAGCATCTGATCTGCAGGGGGAAATAGCTGGGACAGACGCAAATTCTGTGAAACTGTTCTGTTCTGTCAGCAACATCAATCAGGGGTGGGGCTGGAACTGAGTGAACTGCCCCAGGCTCCATTAAGCACTCGAGATTGTCAGGCCTCAGATCCCCCTGCTGGATAGTGGCAGAGAGCAGCATGCTGGCAGAGGAGACATAGATCTCTCTGTGACTCAGGCAGGTGCAAACCCCTGGAGCATTTGCTCATTGGAGGGAACTGGGTCATAGCCCTGTGGGGTTACCAGTAACTGGGTATGACACAGGTACAAGGTGGGGAAGGAGGCATCAACCTTCCCACACTAATTCATTTAATGGGTGGGTCCTTCTGACCTCATGGAGCACTGGAGCAAGTCATACTTGAGCTGCCAGCAGACCTCTACTATCTAGTTGCTGGAGACCTTTTGAACTCTCCAACCTGAGGCCAGTGCTAACTAGGACAATTGATTTGGACCTCTTGAAATGGGCCAATAACACAAGCACTATCCAAAGTAGTACCCTGGATATGAGGTTATGGGAAGGTTTGATTTTCCTTTTCCAGTTGTTGTCCATGGGGGGTGGGGTGACATAATTGTTGGTATTTCACAGCTAAGACTTCAACCCAGAGTAACTAATTCACTAGGGTAGGACAGAGACCAGGTGAAAATAAGAAAGAGCCACTTAGTCCCACCACACCAAGCAGGTCCCCAGTGTCTCAGGCCATAGCTCTGTATGGGTCCTTTGCAAGTTCTAGGGTAAAAGGTACGGGCACAGGTCCCAGCTCTTAGGCAAGGGGCTGGTTAATCAATACTCCAGAAGCCCCCAACCCAACTATACCTTATCTGCTCATCAAGCCAGTGTAAAATAATCATGGCCAGAATCAGCAGAAAAAGTCTGGTAATAAGAAAAACTAGAATAGATCAACTCTCCCAAAGAACAATATGTCGGACACAACTGACGATCCCATTCATAAACAGATGGCTGAGATGTCAGAAGTCAAATTCCAAATTTGGATTGCAAATAAGATTAATAGAATGGAATTAATTTGGAATTAGAAACTCAAGGAGCATTTCAAAAGTCTCAAGAGTTCATTGACTTCAAAGAAAAAATCACCAAAGATTTTGACACATTGAGACAGGAATTTGCAGCCCTCAATGATCTGAGAAATAGAGTAGAATCCCTCAGTAAAAGAATCCCTCAGGAGCAGGCAGAAATAAGGATTTCTGAAGACAAAGCTTTTGAATGCTCCCAAACACTCAAAGAGAAAGAGAAGTGTAGACCAAAAACAGATCACTCTCTCAGAGAACTCTGGGATAATTCAAAGAAAACTAATATTTACCTTATAGGAATTCCTGAAGGCAACGAGATGGCTTTGAAAGGCAGAGGCTCATCTTCATGAGATAATGAGGGAAAATTTTCCAGACATGCCAAGAGATTCTGAAATTCAAATAGCAGAAAGTATCAGAACCTCAGCATAACTCAGCTAGAATAAGACATCTCCTAGACACATTATAATTAACTTTGCCAAAGTTAAAATGAAGGAGAAAATTCTGCAAGTAGCCATATGTCAGAACACCATAATCTACAAGCAGAAGAATATTAGAATGACTGCAGATCACTCTGCTATAACCTATCAAGCTAGAAGAGGGTCATCAACTTTTAATCTCCTAAAACAAAATAACTTTCAACCCAGGATCCTGTATCCAGCAAAACTGAGTTTCATTTATGATGGAGAAATTAAATACTTTAATGACATCCACATGTTGAAGAAATTTGCCATAACTAAACCAGTTCTCCAGGATATTCTTAGACCTATCCTCCATAATGACCAGCGCAATCCTCCACCACAAAAGTAAACTCACTCGAAAACTTTTGATCAAATCCCAACTTCCACAGTGGCAAAAGGATTGAAAATTTCCACTGAAATTTCAAAAAGTTTGAGACCAAAAATTCTACCAGGCTTATTAATATTTACAATTTACATGAATAGCTTAAATTGCCCTCTAAAGAGGCACAAGTTGGCTGACTGGATACAAAAACTCAGGCCATGTATCTGCTGGATACAAGAATCTCAACTTACCGTAAAAGATAAATATAATCTCAGGGTGAAGGGATGGTCGTCTATATTTCAGGCAAATGGAAATCAGTGAAAAGCAGGTGTTGCAATTTTATTCACAGACACAATAGCCTTTAAACCAACAAAAGTAAGGAAAAACAAGGATCGTCACTTCATTATTGTTAAGGGCAACATCAACATTATGAGATTTCAATTATTAATATTCATGTACCCAACCAGAATTCACCTCAATTTAAAAGAGAGACTCTAACAGACATGAGCAATTGGATTTACTCCAGCACCATAATAGATAGAGATTTTTTACACTCTTTGGCAGTAGTGGATAGATCCTCCAATAAGAAGCTAAGCAAATAAATTTTAGATTTAAACTTAACCATTCAAAAATTGGATTTCACAGACATCTACAGAACATTTCACCCTAACAAAACTGAATACACATTCTTCTCATCAGCCCATAGAACAAACTCCAAAATTGATCACATTTTAGGTCATAAGTCTAACCTCAGAAAATTTAAAACAATAGAAATTATTCCTTGCATATTCTCAGACCTTCATGGAATAAAAGTTGAACTAAATAACAATAAGAACATGCATACTCATACAAAAACATGGAAACTAAATAACCTTATGCTGAATAATAGCTAGGTTATAGATAAAATTAAGAAGGAAATTACCAAATTTTTGGAACAAAATGACAATGAGGACACAGATTATCAGAACCTCTGGGATACCACAAAGGCAGTCCTAAGAGGAAAATTTATAGCATTGCAAGCCCTCCTCAAGAGAATGGAAAGAGAAGAAGTTAAGAACTCAATGGAACATCTCAAGCAACTAGAAAAGGAAGAACATTCCAATCCCAAACCCAGCAGAAGAAAGAAAATAGCCAAATTTAGAACAAATTGAATGAAATTGAAAACAAAAGGATTATACAGCAGATCAATAAATCAAAAATTTCTTTTTTTGAAAAAGTCAATAAAATAGATAAACCAGTAGCTAACCCAACCAGGAAAAAAAAGAGTTAAATCTCTAATTTCA
>CAUYQV010046471.1:0-13059 GCA_963574575.1 Galagoides demidoff
AGGCACCTGTGGTCCCAGCTACTTGGGAGGCTGAGGCAGGAGACTCGCTTGAGCCCAGGAGTTGGAGGTTGCTGTGAGCTGTGATGCCATGGCACTCTACCCAGGGGGATAGCTTGAGGCTCCGTCTCAAAAAAAAAAAAATTCCTACACGAGACCTTATAAGTAAAGTCATATAATCATCCACTACATCAAATAAATAAGCTCTATTTAACATGAAACTGAATAATATGAAAACAAGTTCTAGGAGATGATCTAAATATTGATGGATACTACAATTTGAGAAATATAATTTATAAGCCTTTGACCTCTAAATTTTAAACTGCCCTATTTTTAATTTCCAACAAAGAAATATTCCAAGTAATCTAAGACCCAATGGTCATCAGAGCTTTAAAACAAAACATAGAACACGATTAATGCCAATATTTGAATAAGTGTCCTAGTCTTCTCCAGAGCTGTAAGAGGAAAAAAAAGTTTTGTTTTTTTGAATGAACAAATTAAAATTTATATATATCTAAAGACATTTTCACTTCCAAACATTTTTAATAAAAATAAACAATAATACTTACCAGTACTTTGTTTTCAACTTTGTCTCCCTTAACTTCCAATTTGACTTTCTTCTTTACTGCGATTTTTATCTTCCTGCCAATAACATCCTTTATGCTTTCTGAAAGAAGGGAATAGTTTTATTACATTCTGTTTTGAATAAAAAAAAAAGCATTAGGGAAGAGAGAACACTTGGAGGAGTGTATTTGGCTGTGTTTATTGTTGTCTTTTTTTATGTGTTTATTTTACTAGCCATTAACTTTTTAATAAATACCTATTTTTGTGCCTTATACTGGGTACTGAGATACTAAGACAAATACAAAAACACAAAACATAATACAAATCCATGTATGATATGATATAATCTGGCTTGGAAAAAAAAACCCAGCAATGTAGGGCAGTGTGATGCAGCACTATGTTGCATGAAGACCATAGTACAACAGAAATTCATAAACTCCATCAACCTTTAACTGGTTGCCTCTGGTCCCCAGCAGCCTTTGGTGTCATCATAGTGCCATACAAATATTAGCATTTTCTACAAATGTCTTGAAATGATGGTTGGAAAATATAGCAAAGAACCAGAATTGGACCCAATGATTTACCCAGAGAAGGACACTTCTAACCACCTGTCTTTTCAAAATCATCACTGCACAGCACCCCAAAGGGTGATCAAAGGCAATGGGAAGAAAAATTGGGAGAGAAAAACGGACTTGAAAATTTGGATGGTAGTGGGAAAGTCTTTCTAGGACTCCCAAGAATATTCTAAACTGAACATGTCCCAAATCAAACTCATTATTTTCTCCCCAGACATTAATGAAGCTAGAAATCTTGCATTTTGACAACTCTTTTCTCTCAGGTAAAATGTCAGTTTCCTAAAACCTACCTTGTAATCAGTTTCTGATCACCTGGGCATGACTGCATTGAAAGCCTCAGAATCTCTCACCAAGAGCTTCTAACCTATCAGCCCAATGTCATCTCTGTAACCACAGTAAACTTTCTGAAACCCTGAGAATGATCATGTCCTTTCAAGTCCATGAGTTGCAATCGTTTTGAATGAACCCAAACCTCACAGCATGCCATTCAAGGGCTTTCACATTTTTTCAGCTTAATATCTCAGCTCATACCTAAAAATCCAATCATCCTTGACACCTTCATGTTTTACAGCAGGATTCTACATATATTATTCTCTTTCTTGAGATGTTCTTTCCCTAATCTCCTGGTTATATTCTACTTACCCTCCGAAATATAATTCCTTCCTCCATGCTCCCACAGCTCTGTATTCTGTATTATAACCATTCAGTTACATATTCAACAAACACATGTACCTGTGTGCCAGGTACTCTATACTAAGCACAAGACAGAGATGGTCTCTGCTTTTCACAGGAATTTACAGTCAAGGCCACGGAGGGATTCCATGAAATGAATCTGCACACAGTACATGAGGTCATAGGTAAGGGAGCACATGAAGACTTCAAGGAGGAAGGAATCTTGAAGGAAATAGGCCACTGGTTTCCAAAGTGGAATGTACAAAACAATTCACTGAGATGCAGGAAGAAAATAGAAATTTTACTTCTATTTACAGTATATGTTTCAGATTATGTTTTAGATTATGCATGTTAACTGAAGTGTGTTATGTACTTTAGTAATATATATCTATTACAGGTGATCAAAATTTTTTTACTATCAATATACCATCATAAAAAATTAGATCCACTAAAATAAGAGAAGAGAAGAGGGGGAAACTAGGACATTGTCAGCACAGTGAACAACATGGAAACCTAAGAAAGCAAAGCCTGTTGAAGGAATGGCAATGAGGTAGAATGTTTGGGTGAAGGGGACATGTGTGGGAGTTCACTGTACTGCGAGTTCTTTACGCAGTTCCTATCTTATCAGAACTGGAAAGAAGTACAGCCTACTCCTCTCTCCCCTAAAAAAATAAATAAATAAATAAAAGAATTGTGGGAAATGGGCATCTGAAATTGACTTAAGAATATACACAGAAGGAAAAAGACTGCGAAGTTATATACTAAAAGATTAAAAACAACTGTCTCTAAGTAGTAATACAGGAGCCTCCTCTGCATTTAATTTTTTTCTGTAAAAATTCTGTATTACTGTTGTCATCAGAAAGATTAACAATACATTTTTAAAAAAATATTTTGGGGGATTAGCTTAAAGAAATAGACTGAGGTTTTCACATGGATGCCATTTTGAATTGATTAGAATAGAGCTCCAATGAGCATTTGCATTTAGAGGGCAAAGCAGGTGCAGGAATTTCCCCTATCATACCAGGGGAACTGGACCACTGAAAGGCCCAGAGAAATCATACTAGCACTATCATAAAAGCATGTTTCATTCTATTGAAAGATATATGATATAGCCAATATTGAATACATACAAAAACTCCATCTCAAGGGTCAAATTTAACTTTTAAAACACCAAACTATTTGAGAGCCATTAGTCTAACAGATATCCTATTTCCACTCCATCCTTCCCCTCTTCACTTAAGTCAAGTTATCTAAACTTCTCATTACCATGCCCAAAGACAATTTATTATACGAATTAAAAATCTGCCACCCTCTTTAGATATCCTTATACTCTGAAAATCTAGCAAGCCCTTCCCTAAAACACTTTCTCAGGACCTCCTCTGGAGGCATCTTTTAGAGCCTCTAGCATTTGTTTCCTTTGGTGGGGTGTAGGAAAGGTCTCAGCTTCCAGAACCCAATTGGTCCCTCACTCTAGCAAAGTGAGAGACTCCACTCTTGGGGATAGAAAAGAGGACCTGATGGGAGTATGATGAGTGGGTGAGTGGGTGGGTGGGTGTGAGAGAGAGAAGTAACTTCATACTCTAAAATAAATTCTGATAAAGGGTCAGGTTTGTAATTCAACAAAAGCAGAGGCTTCCAGACAAACCTAGCAACAGCTTCCTTACATCAAGTTTTACCTGCTAAGTTAACAGTCACTTATGGAAGGGCACACACAAATACCTCTGAAGTATGGCTAAAACCAGCAACAGAGGGCCAAATTCCACCTACAGAGATAAATGGGAGCTTAGAATTCCTCTTGTGGATTAAACAGCATCTTCCTGAGCTATAAAGCTGTGTAGTGTGCCAAAGATGGTACAGTAGGGAATATAGGTCACTGGGGCTCAAAACACATCCACACACACAGACACACACACCTTGTTACAATATAACATGCTACACACAAACACACGCTTAAACACTAGGTTCTCAGAGCACTCCCCGGTCCTGTTTTAGCTCTGCCATTTTAACCCTCCAGATAATTAAGTTAACCCTCAAGACTATCCAATCGCCCTCCCTCCCAAAGGAAAACAACCTTAAGGGACTCAAACAATGGGTCACCTTGTACGGGGTACCATTCACAGGTTCCCTAAGAGATCTGGGGTAGGGAGAATCACTAGGTTAATGATTATTTACAATAAGGCTTTTATCATTAACCCTCAGTTTCCTGGCCCGAGTTTGCGTCAGCCTTGTAACCCTTTCGCTCCCAGCTCACTACACCAAGCCACACCTTGCCAGGCCCACTCATTTTACCAGATCAGCGCCCCCTCCCCCAAGTCCGTAAGTCCGAGTGGCACCTCCTCCTTCAGGACATTTTCTGGAGGCTGCCTGACACGTGCGGGAGATGACGTACTGTGCACTCGCCACTTATCCTACTGTTAGGCTTTCCCTAACTTTCCCAAGTTTGGGGTTACGGGCTGGGTGCTGTAAAGGTTCTCGCTTCCAGAACTCCCAAGACTGAAGGAGCCGGTCCCCTTCTTCCGCCAACGCGGACCCCTCGTATGGCCTGTGGCTCCCATCTCCCCACCACCACCACATTCCCTCTCCGAAGTTGGCGTGAGACGGTCGATGGCAGCAAACTTTCCGGCGCCCCCCAGCGACCCTGCCCAAAACAACTCTGACCTACGGGGAGGGGAGACTTCGCCGGACCTGCGGGAAAGCAAAGGTGAGACGGGAGATGGAGGCGAGGAGTACACAGAAGAAGATGGAAAATTAACAATCACGCGAATCTTACCTATCAACTCCCTAGGAACATCGGAGCTCTCCTCGGTCATGGTGGCCCTCTAGGTGCAGGGGATATTGCAGGTCTGACTGATTTACGGCCCCCGGCTGTTCCCCTAGCCCCTCAATTTTTTTAGAGCGGCAGATGCAGCTTGCGATCGAGAGTGGGCGCGAAAAGGAGGGGGCAAAGAGACAATTTTGCCGCGCCCCCCGCCCCACCAAGAAAAAAAAAAAAGAGTTGCAGATAAGAGGTGGGTTTGCTGCCGCTGCTACATGACGCCTCCTCGCAGTTCCCGGCGGCGGAAAGCGGAGCGGACGGGATTCCAGCGGGCGCGGGGCGGCTGCGGCGCCTGCTCCTGCGGCTGGCTGTCGGCCGCGCAGCTCCGGCCGGCGTAGCGCCCGCCCAGCCTCGCGCCGCACCTACGGCCCTAGGTGAAAGCGGAAGGCGTGGGGAGAGGGCGGGGAGAGCGGCGCGCCGGGGAGTCGGCTTTCCTGGCTCTCCCGCCGGGCTCCGGCTGGGCGGGGGCAGCTCCGGCCCTCCTCCTTCTCTTTTTCCTTCTCCTCCTTCTTTTCCTCCTCCTCCTGCGTCTGCTCCTCACCTCGCGAGAGCCGGCCTCCGCACCGGTCCCAGGCCGGCCTCCGGGGCCCGGGCGCTGGGTCCCCGGCGCGGGGCGCACCCCCGGGAGACACGCTGCGCGGAGCTGCTGCGGCGGGGGCCGGCGCGGGGCCCCTTCTCGCTGCCTCCCTCCCAAACCGCAGAAGCCCTGCGTCTGGAGAGGGGGCGAGGGAGCGTGAGAGAGAGCCCGGGAGCCATCTGCTGGCTGCGAGGGAGGACAGCGGGGTGGGCCGGGGCTTCCCGATTCCCTGTCCCCACCTCCGGGCGGAACGAGGTATCCGGAGGACGGGAGACTGCAGTCTTGCCAGCACGGAAGCTGGTTGTGCTAGGGGCCTTTTACGCACTTTTTCAATCCTCCCTGTGACATATCATTTCATCAGCGCTATTAATTTTCCATTTCTTGTGAGCCAGAGCTAGACGAAACCTGTAAACACTAACCATATGGTGAGAAGACACTTTTCTGTGTGTGCTTGGTGGGTGCGCTACAGCCTCCGCCTGCAGTATCAGACAGTCGAATTGGCTTTTACTCACTGTGGAGTCTTTTATCCTCAAGGCAAATTTGGGGAGCTGAGCATCATTCACAAAAGCCAGAATAAGCCTGCTGCTGGATCTGATCCTACCAAACTCTCTGACTTCCTTGTGCTCTGCCCCTGGAGGGTGAAGTTTCAGGGCCAAGAATACAAGGGGTTTTCCTCAATCTCTGTTTTATCCCCTAGCGGCTGGGAACGTTCCAGTCTGTCAAGGACAGAAACAGGGAAGGGAGGGGGAAAAGAAATTGCACGCATTTGGTAATCTAGTTGGTTTTTGTTTGTTTGTTTGTTTTTGAGACACAATCTCACTTTGTCGCCCTTGGTAGAGTGCCCTGGCATCATAACTCACAGCAACCTCAAACTCCTAGGCTCAAGCGATCCTCTTGCTTCAGTTTTGAACTGGTGAACTCAAGCAGTCCACCCGCCTCGGCCTCCCAGAGTGTGAGGATTACAGGCCTGAGCCACCTCGACCAACCTGGTAATCTAGTTCTAAACACTACTATTGATGTTGGGTCCCTCGGAATAGTCTACAGCCTCTCCCCTATGGAATTTACCAATCTGGCCCCTTCTCGCTCTTCTAACCTCTCCCACTTCCTACTCAATTACAAACAAACTCACTGTTTACTTCCTCCCTTCCTCTTAAGGTTATCTGATTCCTATCTGTTTTCAAACCCATCCCAATGTGTACCTTTTGGTAAAGATTTTCCAGGGGTTTTCAGATCACTGTAATCCCTAAACCACTAAAATATGTTGCCAGAAACACTCTTGCAAAAGCCCTACCATAGAGTGCCTTGTGTCATTACTTGTGTATTTGTCTACTGTTACTCTTACATTGTTCCCTAAATTTGCATTTTTCTGCCCAACTAGACTGTAGGTGATTTGAAGGCAGCACTTTATATTGGATTTTTGACTTCTCAACAACCTTATGCAAAGTAAAAAAGAATTTTTTTTTTTTTTGAGAAAGAGTCTCAAGCTGTCGCCCTGCATAAAGTGTCATGGCATCATAGCTCACAGCAACCTCCAACTCTGGGCTCAAGTGATCCTCTTGCTTCAGTTTTTTTTCTATTTTTTAAATAGAGATGGGGTCTCACTCTTGCTCAGGCTGGTCTCTAACTCATGAGCTCAAGCAATCCACCTACCTCCACCTCCCAGAGTGCTAGGATTACAGGCATGTAAACATTTGTTAACTGACTTTAGAGCTTTGGACCTCGGGCCCCAACCATTTCAAAAGTAGCAATCTCTCTCTCTCTCTTTTTCTTCAGACGGGTCTCTGTCACCCAGGCTGAGGTGGTGTCAGCATAGCTCACTTTAACCTTGAACTCCTCTGCTAAATACATCCTGTCTTAGCCTCCCAAATAGCTAATACTACAGGTGTACACCACCATGCCCTAGCTAATTTTTTTGAATTTTTTTTAAGAGACTTGATCTTGGCACATTGCCCAAGCTGGTCTTGAACTCCAAGCCTCAAGCAATCAACCTGCCTCAGCAGCCAGAGTGCTGGGATTAAAGGTGTGAACCACTGTGCTGCCCTAAAAATTGGCAGTTTCTTTAAGCCAGACATTTCCTTAGTGAGTTAAACATCTTTTTTCTGCACTAAATGGAAATTAACATCTCAAAACTGTCTTTCATTCAACTGTGTTAGAGTACTTTTCTGGCACATCCAAGGGAGTTTCAGAAATAGCCCTGAAGGTTCCAAACCATGTGATAACTTGTGAAAATAAGAACAAAAGATTTTTTTTTCCTGTGGCCTGGGGTGGTAGAAAGAATAAAGAGAAGGCTGTATGGCAGTCCTGTAATTCAGTACTCCTTGGCTTCCTTTAAAGGAAGCTGGGGTTTCAATAAAAGAATCATTTCACTGCAACAGGATCCTCATTGGCTCCGGCACCTCTGAAGAAGTGGATTCAAATGAATTTCCTATCACAATACTGAAAAATGACTGATTTTGGAAATCAAAGTCATTTATTTCTTGGATGTAAAACTCTATTATTTTTCAGAATAGCAAGTGGAGAAAGAGCAGAGTACTGTTTCTAAAACCATATAACCCAACAAGCATTAAATATCTCCAGCACAGTAAAATCATAGTGCCAGCTTAGAGACTATAGTTCACATTCTGAAATGTGTGCTCGTTAACTGAAATCTGCCCATTCCTGCTAATGCTGCAAAAACAGACTTTTCTCACCTTATCTGCCCTCCAACTTCTAAGTTCATCCCTGTGCTCAGATATAGAGATATATATATTATATATGTATGTGTTACACACACACACACACATATATATATAAGCATCATGGGAGTTTTATTTGTTTGGAAGTGAATTTTTAACTATCACTATAAATGCCAAGATACTGCACAAAACATCCATAGGAACTTTTCTCTATCTTTTTTTCTTAATTGTACACAAACATTTCCTATGTAATTATAGCATACAACAGAAAATGGTACATCTTCTTTTTCAATTTGCATATAGTGGGAAAAAGCATATGTATATATTTTACAAAGTTTAATAGACATTAGCAAGTTGACAGTTTAAGTCTACAGGTCAGAAATTATCTAATAAAAATAATCAGAATTTATTGAGCATCTGTCACTCCCACAACCAAGTGTTATTCTGATTGATAGAACTTGTTCCTAGTCAGACTTCTCCTATACTTACACAAGTACTCAATTTGTAGCACTTCTCCCCACCTTGGTCATTTACAACTACTAACGTAGAAAACTTTTTTTTTTTTTTTTTTTAGAGATGGAGTCTCACTGTGTCACCCTTGGTAGAGTGCTGTCGCTTCACAGCTCACAACAACCTCCAACTCCTGGGCTCAGGCGATTCTCTTGCCTCAGCCCCCCGAGTAGCTGGGACTACTGGTGGTATAGGGGGCCAGCGCCCCACTCACTGAGCCACAGGCACTATCCAATAGAAAACTATTCAAAAGTAGGGACAAACATTTGCAAAAACAAACAAAAATTGTAGGCTTAAGGCAGCACCCATAGCTCAGTGGGTAGGGTGCCGGCCTCATACAATGAGGCAGGCAGGTTTAAACCCAGTCCAGGACCAACAAAAACAACAATGACAACTGCAACAAAAAACTAGCCGGGAATTGTAGCGGGCACCTATACTGCCAGCTACTTGGGAGGCTGAGGCAAGAGAAGCACTTAAGCCAAGAGTTTGAGGTTGCTATGACCTATGGCGCCACGGAACTCTACCCAGGGCAATAGAGTAAGACTCTGTCCCAACAGACTTTTCTCGTCTTATCTGCCTTCCAACTTCCAGCTTTTGTTTTTGGTTTTTTTGTTCCTTTTTTAGAGACAGAGTTTCACTTTGTCGCGGTGGCGTCACAGCTCACAGTAGCCTCTAGCTCTTGGTCTTAGGCGATTCTCTTGCCTCAGCCTCCTAAGTAGCTGGGACCACAGGCTCCCGCCACAATGCCTGGCTATCAACTTCCAACTTTTAAGGTCATCCTACTGAGGGCGACATAGTGAGACTGTCTCAAAACAAATAAATAAATAAATAAAATTGTTAGCTTATTATAAGCAAAAACATGGTTGATGGAATTTCTTCCCATCAATAGACTTTTTTTAAATTTTTTCTTTTTGGAGACAGAGTCTCACTTTGTTGCCCTTGATAGAGTGCCATGGCATCATAGCTCACAGCAACTTCAAACTCTTGGGCTCAAGAGCCACCAAATTTGGCCCCCATCAATAGACTTTTTTTTTTAAGACAGAGTCTCAAGCTATCCCCCTGGGTAGAGTGCCATGGCATCACAGCTAATAGCAACTTCCAACTCCTGGGCTCAAGAGAGTCTCCTGCCTCCGCCTCCCAAGTAGCTGGGACTACAGGCCCCCGCCACAACGCTCAGCCATTTTTTGGTTGCAGCCATCATTGTTGTTTGGTGGCCTGTGCTGGGGATTCAAACCCACCACCTTAGGTGTATGTGGCTGGTGCCTTAGCCGCTTGAGCCATAGGCGCCAAGCCCCATCAATAGACTTTTAAGGCATCAAGAAATCACCAGAGCCGGGTGTGGTGGCTCACTCCTATAATCCTAATACTCTCACTCTTGGAGGCTGAGGTGGGCGCATTGCTTGAGCTCAAGAGTTCCAGACCAGCCTAAGCCAGAGCAAGACCCCATTCTACTAAAAATAGAAAAATTAGCCCTGCATTGTAGTGGGCACTTGTAGTCTCAGCTACTTGGGAGGCTGAGGCCAGAGGATTGCCTGAACCCAAGAGTTTTAGGTTGCTGTGACCTATGATGCCACAGAACTCTATCCAGGGCAATAGAGTGAGACTCTGTCTCAAAAAAAAAAAAAAAAATAGGCCGGGTGCAGTGGCTCACACCTGTAATCCTAGCCCTCTAGGAGGCTGAGACAGGTGGCTCACCTGAGCTCATGAGTTCAAGACCAGCCTGAGCCAGAGCGAGACCCCCATCTTTAAAAATAGCCAGGTGTTGTGACAGGGGCCTATAGTCCCAGCTACTCAGGAGACTGAGGCAAGAGAATCACTTGAGCCCAAGAGTTTGGGGTTGCTGTGAGTTATGATTTCAGGGCACTCTATGGAGGGAGGTGAGACTCTGTCTCAAAAAAAGAAAAAACAGGTTCACTAGATTTATTTTAAAAATCATAAAATATGTCTTACACAAGAGTATAAAATTCTGCACACTGCTCTCAACAGATGCCAGAGACATGTGGACTATTTTTAGTTTTCCTCCTTGTCCCACCCTGAAAATGTTAGAATGACCACAAAGCAAGGTGTTCACAATTATTACATGCCAGGAATTTTCTTTAACCACCAACAATGAACAAAAAAATAAAATTCACTCTGCTGCTGTTTAAAAAAATTTATTTTTACTGTTCTTTGCATTGATTTCATGTTGCCTCTATTCCTATACCATAAGTTTTTGTTGCTTCACTTTCTTCTGGGATATCTTTTTCTTCTGTGCAACCTCCTCTTCTGGTTTTGAAACAATTTGTTCCTTTTCAGTAAGGATCATCTCTAAGTGGCAGGGGTAGCTCATTCATGGGTTAATGCAACCAGGAGCTCTGTTGAGTTTAATAGTGGATTTTGGGTACTTTGTTGACCTGGATATGCTCAATGACCAGAGAGTCTACATCTAAACCTTTTGGTTCACCATTACTCTCTGCACTTTTAAGCATGTGCAGCAAAAAGGCCAGCATTCTTTTTGGGCCCCTGACCCTGTGTCCAGCCCCATTGCTTGGTCTGGGCACACCTACAAACTCCACCATTGTAACATCAGAATGGCTCCCACTGTTTCTTTAAAGTGATATCTTTTAGTCTTTGCCTTCAAAAATTCACTTCATTTGTAACAACATAAGCATCAGTACTGCTTGGTACATTGTGCAGGCAGCATTTCCTTTGTGTATGGCCAAAAATTTTTGAATTGAAATTCTTAGAGAAATTATATACCACATAATAAACTAGTTTATAAGGTCAAAAAAAAAAAGTGACATCTTTTAGATACTTATATATGCATACCCTTGATGGCCTGAGCAGTTTCATGTGTGTTCTTTTTTTTTTTTTTTTTTTTTGAGACGGAGCCTCAAGCTATTCCCCTGGGTAGAGTGCCATGGTATCACAGCTCACAGCAACCTCCAACTCCTGGGCTTAAGCCAGTCTCCTGCCTCTGCCTCCCAAGTAGCTGGGACCACAGGTGCCAGCCACAACGCCCGGCCATTTTTTTGGTTGCAGCCATCATTGTTGTCTGGCAGGCCCGGGCAGGGGATTCGAACCCACCACCTTAGGTGTACATGGCTGGCGCCTTAGCCGATTGAGCCACAGGCACCAAGCCTTCATGTGTGTTCTTAAAATGAACACAAAAATTTGAACCTTTTGACTTGCATGATTTTGTGGGTTTTCCTGGGTTAAGGGAATAGCAAACCATTTTCACAAATCACCTCGGGTCACTTAGGGAAAGAGGTATTTCAAAATTTTAATGTCGGTTTTCTTTTTTTATTTTTTATTGAGTAGGGCACTGGCCTCATATACTGAGGGTGGCAAGTTCAAACCTGGCCCTGGCCGAACAGCAACAAAAAATAGTCGGGCATTGTGGTGGGCACCTATAGTCCCAGCCACTCAGGAGGCTAAGGTGAGAGAATCGCCTAAGCCCAAGAGTTTGGGGTTGCTGTGAGCTGTGATGCCACAGCACTCTACCGAGGGCGACAAAGTGAGACTATAGAGACCATGGCAGAGTACCATGGCGTCATACCTCATAGCAACCTCAAATTCTTGGGCTAAAGTGATTCTCTTTGTTTCAGCGTCCCTACCTGTAGTAGCTGGGACTATAGGTGCCTGCCACAATGCCCAGCTATTTTTTTTGTTTAGCAGGCTTAGGCTGGGCTGGACCCCACCAGCCCTGGAGCATGTGACCAGCACTCTAACCACAGAGCAATGGACTCCCAGACTTTTAATGCTAGTTTTTGCATGTCCTCCCCCACCAACCTGTTTGTAAGGAAGTAAAACATTACATCTGATGAACAGCAAAGATTTCACTACACCTCAAATGCAGAACACCTATGAAGCAGAGGAATGTTGGATTTATTTATTTATTTATTGAAACAGAGTTTCACTTTGTCACCCCCGGAATAGTGCCTTGGCATCACACCTCACGGGAACCTCTAACTCTTGAGCTGAAGCAATTCTCTTGCCTCAGCCTCCCCAGTACCTGGGACTACAGATGCCTGCCACCACACCCTCCTATTTTTTTTTTAATTGTTGGGGATTCATTGAGGGTACATCTGCCTATTTTCTTTTTCATTTTCTTTTTTTTTTAGAGACAAAATCTCTAACTCAGGCTGTTCTCAAACTCGTGAGCTCAGGTGATCCGCCCACCTTGGCCTCCCGAACTGCTGGGATTACAGGCATGAGACACCACGCCTGGCTGAATGTTGGCTTTTTGAACAGAAGCAGATTTTTTTAAAAAATATGCAGGACTCCTTCAATTCTTCATTAGTCTTAGAAAAACTTTCCAGAATAATGCTTTACACTATAAAAAAAAAAATCTTAAAAAATGCTCACCATCCTTAATCATCAGAGAAATGCAAATCAAAACTACTTTGAGATATCATCTAACCCCAGTGAGATTAGCCCATATCACAAAATCCCAAAACCAAAGATGCTGGATGTGGAGAAAAGGGAACACTCCTACACTGCTGGTGGGAATGTAAACTAATATGTTCCTTTTGGAAAGACATCTGGAGAACACTTAGAGAACTAAAAATAGACCTGCCATTTGACCCTGCAATTCCTCTATTAGGTATATTCCGAGATGACAAAAAATCGCATTACAACAAAGATATATATATATATATATATTTTTTTTTTTTTTTTTTTGAGACAGAGCCT
>CAUYQV010046473.1:0-33054 GCA_963574575.1 Galagoides demidoff
CGGGCGTTGTGGCGGGCGCCTGTGGTCCCAGCTACTTGGGAGGCAGAGGCAGGAGACTCGCTTGAGCCCAGGAGCTGGAGGTTGCTATGAGCTGTGATGCCATGGCACTCTACCCAGGGGGATAGCTTGAGGCTCCGTCTCCAAAAAAAAAAAAAAAAAAAGAAAAGTTACATCTGGAAGACCCTTTAAGTATCTCAGACTTACATGCCCAATGCTCCCCATTCCATCAGTAGGTTTTGTACTATCCTTGTCCTGGTTAGCAAGCATTCATGTCTAACTAGAAATCTATTCTTTTATTTTTATTTTTTGAGACAGAGTCTCACTATGTCACCCTGGGTAGAGTGTTGTGGCATCACAGCTCACAACAACTTCAAACTCTTGGGCTTAAGCGATCTTCTTGCCTCAGCCTCCTAAGTAACTGGGACTACAGGCACCTACCACAATGCCCAGCTATTTTTTGGTTGCACTTGTCATCATTTTTTAGCTGGCCTGGGCCAGGCTCAAACCCACTAGCCTTGGTGTATGTGGCTGGTGCCCTACTCACTGAGCTATGGGCATCAAGCCTAGAAATCTAAATATCATCCATGGGTCTTTGTTCTTTCTTGTTCCCCCATAGTCGTTCAGCCTTGCAATACCCCCAGGACCAAGCACAGTGCTGGGCACATGGTTCTCAGTAGGCAGCTGAATGGTGGAGTTAGGCACAGCTTCTGATCCTAGGCTCCATGCCTGAATACTTTTGCTTATACTCTTCTCGGGTTGGAAAATTCATCTACCTCCCAGTTCCACTGGGATACCTCCTTGTCTCACACCAGAAATCTGTGTGTCCCCAGTGTTCTTTTTGATGCCTCATTTAAGCACTGATCAGAGTGTTATTTGTTTACTTATTTGTTTGTAGTTTTTTGTCTTTCCATGGGCTCTCAGCTTCTCGAGGACTTGTTCATTTTGGTGTCCCCTGATATCTGTGGGGCAAAATGCTTTATATGGGACTCTCCCCTAGTGGCTATGGTCGAGAGTGACACAGGAAGGCTGGTGGGGCTGGAACAGGATCAAGACAGTGCAGTGCTGGACCTTCTTCAAGAAATTGCTTCATTCAGGTCATTTTCCTTCTGACTTGGACTGCTAGCTGCCATCCATTCCTGGCCTTGCCCTTTCCTTCAAAACCCAGCTGGTTCTGCCCCCTCCGGGAAGCCTCAAGCCATTGACTGCTCTTCCACCCACACATCCATTTCCTGGGCAAGAGTACTGTGGAGCCCCTTCTAGATGTGTTAGGAGAATCCCAGCCAAAGAGATAAGGAAAGAGCATCTCATAGCCCATGTCCTTCAGACCTTATTATCCAGTATAATACTTAAAATAACAGCTTATTTTTTATTTTATATTTAAAAAATAGGATATTCTATATATTATGTATAATATTGATACATTTTTCATTTTCAAATCACTTTAAAAGATGTAGAAGTAAAAATCACCCATAATCCTATTAACCTAGTGGCAATCTCTGTTAACATTTTAATGTATTTTTATTTGGCTTTTTTTTTTTTTTTTGAGCCAGAGGCCCCCAGTAGAGTGCCATGGCATCATAGCTCATAGCAACCTCAAATTTTTGGGCTCAAGCAGTCCTCTTGCCTCAGCCTCCCAGAGTGCTAGGATTACAGGTATGAGCCAGCGTGCCAGGCCCTGGCTTTTTGAAAAATATGATTTTTAGCTTTTATTTTGAAACACTTTCAGTCTTGCAGAAAAGTTGCAAAAGTAAGGAAAACTTTCCCATATACCCTTTGCTTAGATCCACCAGATTGTAACGTCCTGTCCCATTTCCTTTATTATCCTCTTTGTCTACAGGTGATCATAAAATCTAGAAACATAGCAAATATACATAATCTCATGAAGACATTTTCAATCTGTGAATACATAGAATTATAGTACCTGTATTTCCAGATTTTATGGCTGCCCTGCATATTTACACATTAGTTTTCTTCAGCCATTTGAAAGTAGGTTACATTCATTCATCCCTTAATACTTCAGTTTATATATTTTAAGAACAAGGATATTTTCTTACATAACGACAGTGCAGTTATGATGTTCAGGAGATTTAACATGGAAACAACACTTATATTAATGTAGTCCAAATTCCAGTTTTGTCACCTGTCTCAGTAATGCCCTTGGGAGCATTTTCCCTTCTAGTAGAGGTTCCAGTCCCAAATAGTGTGACGTACTTAGTTGTCGCTTTCCTTTCCTTTAATGTGAAACAGCTTTTGTTTTGGTCTTTATGACATTAATGTATTTGATGAACATGATTGGTTAATTTATGAAATACCCCTCCATCTTTGTGTGTTTGTTATTTCCTCATGATTTAGATTTCAGATATCCCTTCAGAATACTATGAAAGTAATACTAGCGACTTTTCAGGGTGTCACAGCCAGAGGGACACAGTGTCCACCTGCCTCTCATTGGTCCTTTTAACATGTTCCCATCATTTTGGGGGGTGGCACTTCATTACTTCTGGCACACCAAAAAATGTACCAGTCTCATCTTGTGCCTTCCCTTTCTCAACCCTTGAATTGGCCTCTTCCCTGAGGAACTTTGATTCCTTTTAGTGGACCTGGCTCTGCATGTCATTTGGTCTTTTTGCTCTTCATTTAGTATCCATCTAGGTCTATTTATGTCCTTGTTTATTGAGCTGGAATCATGCTGCTTATATGCATTTTATATAATAAAATCCTAAGCATTTTTCCATGTCCTAATGTCTGAAAACATGATTTTAAAGGTTGCATAGTATTTAGTCATATGAATGAGCCATTATTTTATTTAACCACATACCTATATAAATAATGCAGCAGAGAACATCCTTGGGGTACACCCCTGGCCACATCTCTCAACATCCTGCATGGTTTCCTTAGACTGAGTTCTCAGAGGGGAAATTTTGCCAGGACAACAGTGTGAGTCTCAAGCAAAGTCAGGAAATGGTTTAGACCATTTGAGGTACAAGAGGTTAGAAAGTTTTAGTCAAAATGGTACTTGATCTGGTCTGTGAGGGGCAGCACCCGGTGGGGGTGGCAGTAAGAATGAGACAGTGCTCTGGGCAGGACACGCTGCTGTGGTCAGAGAAATGAAAGTGGGATGGGGCTTATCATATGTGGGATCTTGGAGGTGACCTGGGGCCAATGGCCAGGTCTTTATTGGGAAGAGCAAAGAACAAGTGTTAATGGTAGGATTTGGTGTCCTAGTAAGCAAGGGGAGGAAATGTGGAGGCTTCTCACCCTACACTGTACAGAGGATAGTGCGTGGAGAGCTTATGGGACTGCAGGGAGAAATTTGGGGCAGAGCCTGGAGTGTAGTGAGGCATGAACCCAGTGTTTGCCGCTTTCCCTTCATCCTGAGCTTGGCACCCTCTCTCCTCTCCTCGAGCTCAGCTTTGCCCAGCTGGCTTAGTCCCCAGAGCAGAAGGCCAGCAGCAGTATTGCTTGGTTTTCTTTCATTGTGCTCTAATGCCTGTGGCCTGCTTAGCACAAAGCCTTCTTTTTCCAGAGCCCCTGGACTGGGGCAAAAAGACTGGTGGTACAGCCCCTTATCCTGTGTCTCACAGCCGCTCTAGGGTTATGAGGGAAGGAAGGCCTGAAGAGTGTGAGATTGGTATTGTCATGCTTGAGCTGTGCCTGCAGAGATCTCCCCACCTCTGGAGCAGAGGTGGATCTTGGGAAGGGACCCTCTGAGGGGCAGGCCGGGTCTTCTTTCACTCAGACTGTCTTAAGCAAAGTAGGGAGGCTGGGAGAGGGCTACAGACCAGGCTTCACCTCCAGCCTGTGCATCAAGTGCTGCTTGGGAGCTTCTGAAGGGCTCAGAGTAGATCTCAGCATTGGGAGAAAGAGAAAAATGGGAGGCCCCTGGAAGAGAAGTTGAGACTGTCCTTGAGTATCTTAATGGTCTCTGAGTTGACTTTGGGAAACTCCCAGCCTCAGGAAAGCTGAGGTCCCTGACCAGTGAGTCTTCTTTGATATTCTCACACTTGGGGAGTCCTGGGGATTAGGGGACACTGACCCTAGGGGTAAGCTGTGGGGTGGGGCTTCCCCATGTCTGGAGGATGGTGTATAGAATTTACCTACTCTTCTCTCCTGCCCTCTTCTCCAGACATCCTTCTATGGCCGCTTCAGGCACTTCTTGGATATCATTGACCCTCGCACGCTCTTTGTCACCGAGGTAAGTTATAGCTGTTACTCAGTAGCCCCGGGACTTAGTACCTTTTCACTTTAGAATGTGTGGATCATATGAAGGGTCAGGGATGGTGGGAATGGGGCAGTGAAGACACTAGAGGTGGGAGGTGAGAGGTAGGTATCATGTTCTATCTCTACTTGTATCTGTCATCCATCTCGATCCATCCATTACCCGTCTCATGCACTGTGCTGTGTGCTATTTCACCTTATGTTTGGATCCCTTACAACACCCTTTCAAGGTAGATACATAGTATCATCATTATTATTTTTATTTAAAACTTCAATGAAGTTATTATCAGGTACATAAATTATATGTTCATTTGAAAAGTTCAAACAGTACACTCATGCTTAAGTAGAACAAAAGAGTATCCTTTAACTTTCTTCCCTACCCAATTCCCTCCCTTCATAGGTAACAACTATAAATAGCATTTATTTATTTTTTAATTTATTATAAATATGTATTAATGTCAGGTTTATTAAAGTATAATTTATTTTTTTAAGTATACAGTTCTATGAATTTTGACAAATATATTCAGTCATGTATTCACCACCATAATCAAGATATAAACCATTTTCATCATCCTAGGATATTCCCTCAAGCTTCTTTATAATCAATTTCTCCTTTCCCTAGCCCTTGGCACCCAGTCATCTGTGTTCTGTTTCTAATGTTTTGTTGTTTCCAGAATGTTCTATAAATGGAATCCTACAGCATGCAGCCTTTTGAGTCTGGCTTCTTTCCCTTAACTTAATGCTTTTGTGATTCATCTGTATTGTTGCGTGTATTAGTACTTCATCCCTTCCTATTGCTGAGCAGTGTTCTATTAAAGGGATGTTTCAGAATTTGTTTATTTGTTGATGAACACATGGGTTCTTTCCAGTTTTTTGCTATTGTGAATAAAACTGCCATGAGCATTCTTTGTGTGGATTTATGCTTTCATTTCTATTGAATAAATAACTAGGAATGAGATTGCTGGCTTATATGGTAAGTGTGATAAATATATATATTTAACTTTATCAGAAACTGCCAAACTGTTGTTCAAAGTGGCTGTACATTTTACGTTCCCATCAGCAATGTATGAGAGTTCCAGTTGCTCCACTTCCTTATCAACACTTATTGTTGTCAAATCAAGAAAACGTTTATTTTAGCCATTCTAAAACATATGTCTTATAGGCTTTTTATATATATTTACAAATGTGAGTAGGAATGTGTGTACATATAAAATATCAAACATTTATTAAATACTGTGAACAAGGCAGTTTATAAGCATTTTACATGCATTAGCTCATCATGTTAACTCAAAGCAACCCTAACAGGTAGATTCTATTATAAGGTCCATTTTTTTAAAACCTTTTTTTTGAGATAGTCTCACTATGTTGCCCTCGGTAGAGGCATCACAGCTTACATGAGCAACCTCAAAATCTTGGGCTTAAGCGATTCTCTTGCCTCAGCCTCCCAAGTAGCTGGGACTATAGGTGTCCACCACAACGCCTGGCTATTTTTTGGTTGTAGTTTTCATTGTTGTTTGGCAGGCCTGGGCTGAGTTCAAATCTGCGAGCTCTGGTGTATGTGGCTGGCGCCCTAGCCGCTGAGCTACAGGCACCAAGCCCTATAAGGTCCATTATTTATAGATGAAAAAATAGAAGTTAAGTCTCATACACTTGGTGCTGACAAGTGATAGAGCCACGGTATGAACCCAGGTACAATTAGTCTCAGTAGTTTTCATTCCTATTCAGGTAACTTGAGTTTAGGGAAGGAACTTGCCCAAGATTACTTAGCTGGCAGAAGACCTGAGATCTGGCCCTGGGTTCCCCCCATATACCCTGAGGCAAGTCAGCTGAATCAGCTTCCTGAGATGATAGCCCTTTTCTGGGCTTAACATTCTGACTGGCATTCTTAGGCTCCGGAGATGACTAGCTCAAGGGGTGAAAAGCCATGATGGAAGGAAACACAAGGCCTACTGGGCACTTGGGCCTGGAACCATCCTCCGTGTGCCTGGGGGAGCAGCTTGATAATGTGAAATGTGGGCATTGCCCTTATGTGTGGTTTTTTAACTGCATCTTAGCAAGGATAAAGGGCTCAGGTATCACAGACTGTCCTGGGCTCTGTCTTGATTCTCCTGATGAATAATCAATGTGGGTACATAAAAATTAGGAAGGGCACCAAATTAGAGAAACTACTTGCCCAGCCTAAGTAATGTGTCATTCTAGATAGAACTGTGGTCCTAAAATCCCAATATAAATGTTACCTGTTTGATGGAGGAGTCTGTAGAGGCCAAGGCTCAACTCAAAGGATGGAGGTGCTAATGGTTTGGGGGCACGTTGAGAAATGGGGGGAGACTTGGAAGTTAGGGAGGTATTTCAGTTCTCCTGAGATTACCCTGAGCAGGCAGAGACTTTAGGGGTGGATAAGCAGCTGCTGGATGGCTCGCTGCCTGTGATGGGCTCACACTGCCCTCCCCGACCCTTTTCCCATTCTTAGACCATTTCATTTTACTATTCTTTTCCTTGTACCACATCTTTCTTTTTCAATTCTTGTTTTTTTCTCCTTGAGACAGAGTCTTACTGTGTCGTCCTTGGCAGAGTGCTATGGCATCTCAGCTCACAGCAATCTCAAACTCTTGGGCTTAAGTGATTCTTTTGCCTCAGCCTCCCAAATAGCTGGGACTATAGGCACCCACCACAACACCCGGCTATTTTTTATTGCAGTTGTCATTGTTGTTTTAGCTGACCTGGGCTGGGTTCAAAACCACCAACTTCAGATGTATGTGGCTGGCATCGTACCCACTGTGCTACAGGTGCCAAGCCTCTTTTTCAGTTCTTACCCTTTGACAGACCCCAATATTGTGTACATCACTAAACTATTTTTAGCCTGTTTTTCTAAAAGTTAATTTAAAAATCTGTGTATACATACACACACACTCACATATACAAATATATTTATTAATTGAAACTTAAATATTTATCAACTAGAAAATAACTAAGGCAGCAGCAATTTTAGGATATTTTTCAAATTTCACTTGTTCCTTCCCCTTATCAGACATTTTTCATGGGCTTCTCAGAAGCTTTTCCTCCCCACTGCACCCCAGTTGGGGATTGTTTCCAGGGCTACCTCCTAGTCTTTTGCAAAGTTTCTGCCTGTGTAAGATCTTCTAGGCCCTAAGGACTCTGGAATGGCCCTGAATTGGACCTCTGGGCCAGCATGAATAGTCGTCTTAACCCTCACTAGTTCTAGCACTGGGAGGTTGGTTAGCAAGATCATCTCCATCCATGTAATGAGAAATTAGAGGCATGTGAGAGTGGTCATGTGGGGAATGCTGGGGTTCATGACTCACTACACTATAGGCTCTGGGCTGCATTTCTCCTTAGAGCCCCACAGTTGTCCAAGCACTATTCTCTACACAGTGAAGAAAAAGAAGCCTCTACATTCCCTTCCCTTGCTTACCAGGACACCAGAGCTGCAGCCAATCTTGTTCTTGTTCCTTTCCGATAAAGACCCTGCAGTAGGCCTCAGGTCACCTCCCTATATCCTCTGGATGAGCTGTGGGGCACCAGGAGGGCCAGACTCCCCTGCACTGCTGGGCTCAGTCTACCAACCGTGGCTCCTGTCTATGAAATATTGTTTGCCTCCCCTGGCCCTTGGTTGGCACCCTGGCAGGGAGTGCAGGGTGCTGGCTGCACAGCTGGAGGAAATGTGGATGGGCTGTTTGTGAGGGAGGGAGGATAGTGGAAGACATGAGGAGATGGCTGTGGGAAATGGAAGGTCCAGAGGTAGAATGATGAGCTTGAACCTTTGGTGACCTGGTTCTCGGATGCATTAGTGGAGTTAATGGAGAAACTCCTCTTGAAAGAGTTTTGCAGCTGCTTGTTAGCAATTTATAACTGAACAAGCTTTAAGTACATGCCAACCCTTGTATGTGAATGAGGTGAAGGAAATACTATTCACTGTAATTACTCCTAGGAAGAGGGCTGTGTTCTAAGAATGCCTTGAACAATGCTTCAAGGGAGGAGGAGGTTCTTCTTAACAGAGGGGAAAGAGCTATACTTTTTTTCTTTTTTTTTTTTTTTGAGACCTAGTTTCACTTTGTTGCCCTCAGTAGAGTGCTGTGGTGTTGCAGTTCACAGCAACCTCAAACTCGTGGCCTTTAGTGATTCTCTTGCCTCAGCCTCCCTAGTAGCTGGGACTACAGGTGCCGACCACAAGGCCCAGCTATATTTTAGAAACAGGGTCTCACTCTTGCTCAGGCTGGTCTTGAACTCTTGAGCACAAGCAATCCACCCACCTTGGCCTCCCAAGTGCTGGGTTTACAGGCATGAGCCACCGCGCCTAGCCTTTAGAACTGTGCTTTTTGATGAAAGGAGAAAGGAGATAGAAGAAAGAGGAGGAAAAAAACAGTGGGAAGAGCAGCAAAAATCTAGCATGGAACTGAAAGACTAATAAAGGAAATGTGACAGTGGAGATGTGGCCGGGGACTCCTTTGAGATTCGTGGTGCCTATTGGGCTTGTGAAAGTTGCTGTGAATTTGCTCTATTATCTCTTCCACCTGCATTCCTGGGAAGTGGCCAGCAAAGTCTGCCTGGTTCATGGAATCTCAGCAAGAGATTATTTTGGGGGAATCTTGAAGGGCTGCGAGTCTCCTATCCGGAGACAGTGTGTGTAGAATCATATTGGATGAAGGGAACCATCAGGAGCTTGCAGAAGCCTAAAGGAGAAAGCTTGACCTTCCATGTATGTCAGGGAATTAGACCCAGATCTCTAAGGGCAAGGCTGTAACACATGATGTCTGAGTGATTCCTAAATATGGACCAAAGATAGAAGGAATTTACTATTCCAAATTCAGTAATTATTTAAGGGAATGAATGGTTGATAAATTGTCTTCCTGGAGGGCATAGGCAACTAACTAAAATAGTTGTTTTTTTTTTTTTTTTCTTTTGAGACAGAGTTTCACTCTATTGCACAGGCTAGCCATGGCATCAGCCTTGCTTACAGCAACCTCAAACTCCTGGGTTTAAGCCATCCTCCCATCTCTGCCTCCCATAGTGCTAGGTTTTATAGGAATAAGCCAATGCTCCTATCCTGAAAAAGTATCAACAATACCAACTCAATATTAACAGTGGTGTAATAATCTGAAACTATATTGTGTGTATTATAGAATAGAACAAATAATTATACTGATGTTGAGTATCAGAGTTCTCACTGTGGAGTTGAGGGATATCCCTATGGAATAGGGGAAAAGATAAAAAGAACTACAATAGAACCTCTCTATAAGTTGACCACCCAAGAGACTATAACAAACTGGTCAATATACAGAAGTGGTCAACATAAGGAACTAGGCCTACTGTACTGATATGTATATGGGGATATGGGGAGCATGTCCGGTCTATGAAAATGAGGTCAACTGAAGGAAGTGATCAGTGTAGGGAGGTCGTCAACTATGGAGGTTCTGTATATGATGGAGGTACTGCATGTGATGTATTTAAATTGGTGTTACCAATATCATGATCTACACATGCACACGTCTGCATTACCTTTCCCAACTCTGCTCACTGACTGCACTTTGCACTGGATTTTGATTTCTGAACACCACTACCCACAACAAGGAGCCAGGGCTCCTTGGAGAGATGGTGGAATGCAGGTCTGAGGCAGTAAGAGTTGCTACAGAAAGGAAGGAAGTGCTCAAAGAATGATGGAGACACAAGCACTGGCTTGAAAGGAAACCCACTGGCCACAGGATTCTAACACGTTGACTAAAGAAAAAATCCCTGATTCCATATGCTGTAGTAGGAAAGTGTCCCCTCGAAAATCAAGGTGTTGGAACTTAATGGCAAATGTGATATTATTAAGAGGTGAGGCCTTTAGTAGGTGATTAGGCCACGAGGGCTGCTTTCTGGTGAATGGGATTAAGGACCTTAACTTATATCAGAGGCTTCATGCAGCCTCCAGCCCTCTTGCTTTCTACCATGTGAGGACACAGTATTCCTTCCTTCTTAAGGATACAGATCTCACCAGACATCAAATGAGGGTGCCTTGATCTTGGACTTTTGGCTTCCAGAACTGTGAGAAATAAATTTCTGTTATTTATGAATTGCCCAATCTGTGGTATTCTGTTATGGTAGCACAATGGTCTAAGACACCATGGAAGTACTAAAAATGTGGGTGGAAGAAATTCTTCTTACCCTATATAACTCTCAGTTTAGTAACTGATTCCAACCAGGATCATTAATGGATAACTATTTCCATACAGTAAAAATACTATTGAGAAACAGAATAATCATTTGCTCTCAAAGTATCATTCTGCAGATTATTTACTTAGCAATTATACAGAGGGAAAGGTAACTTCACAATGAAGAGCCTTAAAAAGTCTTTTCATTCAGAAATCCCACTTCTAAAAATTTATTCAAAGAAATTAAGAGAAGTACAGTGAAACTTATGTATAAAGATAACTTACAGTGGCAGACATCCTTTTACCAAGTAACCAAACTTAGCATCATAACAATGAAAAAAATTGACATTGTGTACCTCCTGGTGTAATAAGATTCTGGTAGTAATCCCCAAATGCTGGAAGCTACAAAAAGTCCAAAGAAGAAAATAAAAAGTGCTCATAATGTCACCTGCTACAAAGAATCACCATTAATATTTTGGTGTATGTATATGTACAAAATAGGGATGATTTTTACAATATGTGTATTACCATATGTCATTAATCTCTGTGGAGAGAATCATATATGCATGTATGTATGATATGTACATATACATAATGTGTGGGTATGATGATTTTTCTATTTACATAGCAGTGTATATCCCTGGTATACACCTTTTTCCATGTAGCATCTCATGAGCATTTTTCAAATGTTTCATTAAATGTTTTGAAATGCATTTAATGACTACATAGTAATTCATCACATTAACTTAACTAATTATTTTCTCTGATGTTGACCATTTAGGGGATTTCAAGTATTTTGCCGTTACAAATAATATTGTAATAAATATCCTAATTACACAGACCTCACTGTACCTTTCTTTCCTTTGAATAGATTTCTAGAAATGGGATTTCAGCGTAAAATATTTTTTAAGGCTTTTGTTAAATATTGCCAAATTGCCTTGCAAATTGTACCAACCTATACCAAGATTTTATCAGTTTGTCCTCCCAATAACAGCGGGTGAGGGTGCCTATTTAAATGCATCCTAGACAGTACCGGATATTCTAACTTTAAAGGCTTTAATGGAATTTTTTGTTGTTGTTTTGGTTTGGTTTTTGAGACAGAGTAGAGTACCATGGGCTAGAGTGCCATGGTGTCAGCCTAGCTCACAGCAACCTCAACCTCATACTCCTGGGTTCAAGCGCTCTTCCTTGCTTCAGCCTTGTGAGTAGCTGAGACTACAGACACCTGCTACCATGCCAGGCTAATTTTTCTATTGTTTTTTAGTACAGTTGGGGTTTCACTCTTGCTTAGGTTGGTCTCAAACTCCTAAACTCAAGTGATCCTCCTGCTTTGGCCTCCCAGAGTGCTAAGATTACAGTCCGTTCCTGGCCATTTAGTGGAATTTGTAATTTTAAAAGTCTCCACTTGAGGTGGGTAGATTGCTTGAGCTCAAGAGTTTGAGACCAGTCTGAGCAAGTGTGATACTCCATCTCTACTAAAAATAGAAAAACTAGTTGGGTATAGTGGTGCATGCCTGTAGTCCCAGCTACTTAAGAGGTTGCTGTGAGCTACGATGCCATGGTACTCTACTCAAGGTGACAAGATTAAGTTCCAACACCTTTTTTTTCTGTCTCAAAAAAAAAAATCCTTGTCAGTACCCTTATACACTTCAGGTTCTCATCTGTCTGTGTACATTTTTGACATACTTATAACACTGAATGTATACTTTCTATTTGCTTTTTTCATTCATTTCCAAGTCTCTATAATTTCTTAAAATCAAGTTTTGTAGTATAAATAACCATCCCCTGTTAGACTTTTAATTCCAACAGATAGGTTGTTTTCTATCTTTTGCTTTCCTGCAAAAAAAAAAAGTCTTAGGCATATCATTTTTTATTTCTGCTAAATTTATTTTTTAGGATAAGTTCCCATGAGTAGGGCAACCAGGCTGGAGGCCATGATTGTTTTTAAAGTTCTTGGGTAGATGGATAGATTTATTTCCTGAAGGGATGCACCACCTGCAAAAACTATCAGTTTACCCTATTGGGCCTCAAAGATGACCAGAAGTCAGGTGTCCCTGGCCCCCCTTTCCGCTGGGTCTTGAAGAATGCTCTTCCTTCCAGCCCAGGACTCCCAGCTAGGCCCTTCGTAGTTTTGCATTCAAGGGCTGTGCCTGTGTATTCCTGGCTGAAAGCAGTTCCTGCAAAGCTCCCTCTGCCACCGACCTCCCAGCTTTCCCCACCCCTCAAGTGCCCAAGCCCTTTGCCAAGCCTCACAATCCAGCAGTGTGAGAAGAGGAGTTATGGGAAGGGGACCCTCCTCCTATTCCCTGAGTTTCTGTGAAATGGCACCCTTCTCTGCACTGGGGACACCAGACCCAGAACATCCAGGCCTTGGGGACCTTTAAAGACAAGTGACCTGAGGCCCTGCCCATTCCAGAGGGCCACCAGAGACTTAGTAAGGCTGAGGTCAGCCTGTTGCTTCCTTCAGTCCTGCAGTCTCAGACTTGTCTTCAGGAACTTTGGATTTAGTTCCCTCTCAACTCATGCCCTTTGCCAAGATTGGGGCTCTTTGGAATTTATTCTTTTGGCAAGAGGGCTCCCTTTGATGACCGTGTCAAATGAGATGGAGTCTGGCCAGGTTGTTATAGGAACTCAGGAGAATCCCTGGAGTGGGAAAAATAATGAGAACATGGGGCCATTCACCATTCAGTATTGGAAAGTAGAGCATTTATTGTCCAGGCCTGCAGCAACCCAGGCATCAGGAGGAAGCAGGCTAAAGTGTGGGGGGCTCATCACTGGGAGCCTCAGGGGTATTGGGTGTGTGTGGCAGGGTATGCAGAGCAAGAGTCTGAATAAGCCCTAGGTTCAAGTACTAAACCAACCACTTAGCATTTGTGTGATCTTAAGTTAAAACAATCAACATGATCCAGTTGTGTTGAAAACAAATGTATTACGTCCAGAAGAAAACTCATCTTCTCTTTTGCAGTGATTATTTCAGTGGTATGTTTATAGGTGATTTAAAATGTTTCTGTGTGCTTTTTCATTTTTTTCTGATGTTTGTTTAAACAGCATGAATTGCTTGCATAATTGGGAATAAAACAAACAAAAAACAACCACAAGGCTATCTCCACTTTGGAAATGAACAGATTCTGGGAACAGGTTCTTTGGAATATTCTTGTACCACCGTCATGCAGTCATTTCCCAATAGAAGGACATTTAGGTGGTATCCTTCTTCTTATTTTTGGTGTGTTCTATGAACTGAGGACAAGCCCAAAGTTTTGCACATTGTAAACACTTTCAGTACTTGATTAATATTGATGTAATCCTACAAGGGAAACATCTGTGGGAACCCTGGATCTGTGCCCCTCAACATCTCTTTTCTTTCCTCTGCAGAGACGTCTCAGAGAGGCTGTGCAGCTGCTGGAAGACTACAAGCATGGGACCCTGCGCCCGGGGGTTACCAACGAGCAGGTAACTCCGTTGGAGTGGGAGTATGGCAGGTGGGGAGGGGAAGGAAGGTGGTGAATTCACAACTTTCCCTGCAACCAGAACTACTTCACTTTCTTTGAG
Source organism: Galagoides demidoff (assembly GCA_963574575.1). Classification (NCBI taxonomy): domain Eukaryota; kingdom Metazoa; phylum Chordata; class Mammalia; order Primates; family Galagidae; genus Galagoides; species Galagoides demidoff. Next base: position 13,917 of record CAUYQV010046473.1, read on the forward strand.
TAAATATTTCTATTATTGCTGGAGTACCCCTGGAGACTTCCTGCTCTTTTAGGGAGACACTCAGATCTCTCCCATATTCCTAGGTCTGGTGAGAAGGTAGAGGCTGATAAGGAGAAACTCAAAGGCAGTGGTTTTGGTGAAGGTGGCTTGTAGTTGGTTTCAAGAACTGATTCTAAGCATTTCTTCCCAATTCCACATCATAGTGAGTAGTTTAAAATTAACGGTGAATGGGAATATTTACACCATGGAAACTGGCAATTGCTACAAATCAGGACTTTTTCTCCAGAGAACTGGTTATTAAACATTTACCATTACGGGCTGTGCCTGTGGCTCAGTGAGTAGGGCACCAGCCCCATATACTGAGTGTGGCGGGTTCAAACTCAACCCCGGCCCAATTGCAACAAAAAAATAGCCGGGCGTTGTGGCGGGTACCTATAGTCCCAGCTACTCGGGAGGCTGAGACAAGAGAATCACCTAAGCCCAGGACTTGGAGGTTGCTGTGAGCTGTGATGCCACAGCACTCTACCAAGGGTGATAATGTGAGACTCTGTCTCTAAAAAAAAAATAAAATATTTACTATTATACCATTGCCAAAAATTAAGGTTAAAGGGGAGGAGGATGATAAGGATTAGGCTAGGGTAATATAATTTCATTTTTTAAAAATATGTAGGAATTATGGCTAACTGAAATGTTTAGGGTTATATCTGGTTCTGGGGGGACGGTAGGAGAATGTAGTATGCATAGTATAACAACTTGAATGATTACTACTGAAACTGATAGTTAGTGTCCCGAAGTCTTTCTTTTTTGTTCATTAAATTAATTTAAAATTTTTTCAAAATTAATTTCATGTTTTTTCGAAGTAATATGTGTACATAATTTAAAAAGTCAACTACATAAAACCTCCCTAGTTGACCACCTCTCTACATTGACCACCTCCTTAAGTTGACCTAATTTTATAGACTAAACATGAACCACATGTTCTTATCAGTGCAGTAGGCCTCGTTACTTATGTTGACCAGTTTGTTACAGATCTTGGGTGGTCAACTTACAGAGGTTCTACTATACTATTAAAGCACTTGTAAGAAAAAATAGTACCCTACGCATCCCTTCTAAATTCCCATTCCTGCTTCCCAGGAGCAAGTACTTTTAGCTGTTCCTCAGATAGAAATCTATATTTCAAACTAATATGTTTATCTATACTGCTGTTTCTTAATTAGTTCTTTTGCACTATCTGTTACAGTAGTTGAGGATTCAGCTCTCTTATTAGCCATTCCTATAAACATCTTTCCCACAAAAATAATAATCATGATTTTGGACCTATTCAGGATTCATACTATTACAATTATATAAATAGCATTTACTGCACAGTCAGGTTGGTTATGTCAGGATTCTGTTTCTTCTTTTTTTCGACATTATATTTTATCTGGAGTTAATAATTGCCTTACTTTTTTTGTTGGTATAATTTCCTTTGTATAATCTTTAACTCTTAATGTACCCTCTAGCAGCCTTTCAATGAAGTCACATACTACATAATGTTTTGGTCAATAACTGACTGCATATATGGAGGTGGTCTCCTAAGATTATAATGAAGCTGAAAAATTATTTTCACCATAGTGACAAATTGATGATCTGGACTCTGTGTAGGCCTTGGCTAAGGTATGTGTTTGTGTCTTAGTTATTAGTTAGCATTAAATGAGTTTAAAAAGTAAAAAAGAGGGCCAGGCACAGTGGCTCACACCTGTAATCCTAGCACTCTGGGAGGCTAAGGTGGATAGATCGCTTGAGCTCAGGAGTTCAAGACCAGCCTGCACAAGAGCAAGACCCCATCTCTACTGGAAAAAAAATAGAGAAGAAAAAATCAGGCATTGTGACAGGCACCTGTAATCCCAGCTACTCAAAAGGATCACTTGAGCCCAAGAGTTTGAAGTTGTTGTGAACTAGGACACCAGGTCACTCTACCTAAGGGCATAGAGTAAGACTCTGTCTCAAAAAAAAAAGTAAAAGCGGGGCAGTGCCTGTGTTTCAAAGGAATGGGGTGCAGACCCCACATGCTGGTGGGTTCAGACCCAGCCCCGGCCAAAAACTGCAAAAAAAAAAAAATCCCAGAACTGGGTGGCACCTGTGGCTCAAAGGAGTAGGGCACCAGCCTCATAGGCCAGAGGTGGCTGTTTCAAACCCAGCCCCAGCTGAAAACAGCAAAAAGTTCTGTTTTTTTTTTTTAGACAGAGTTTTACTTTGTTGCCCTTGGTAGAGTGCTGTGGTGTCACAGTTCACAGCAAACTCCAGCTCTTGGGCTTAGACGATTCTCTTGCCTCAGCCTCCTATACCTGGGACTATAGGCACCTGTCACAACGCCCAGCTATTTTTTTGTTGCAGTTTGGCCAGGGGTGGGTTTGAACCTGCCACCCTTGGTATGTGGGGTCAGCGCCCTACTAACTGAGCCACAGGCGCCGCCTGTCCCAGAACTTTTAAACTAGAAAAAAATCGGCTCGGCGCCTGTGGCTCAATCGGCTAAGGCGCCAGCCACGTACACCTAAGGTGGCAGGTTCGTATCCCCAGCCCGGGCCCGCCAAACAACAATGATGGCTGCAACCAAAAAATGGCCGGGAATTGTGGCGGGCGCCTGTGGTCCCAGCTACTTGGGAGGCAGAGGCAGGAGACTCGCTTGAGCCCAGGAGTTGGAGGTTGCTATGAGCTGTGATGCCATGGCACTCTACCCAGGGCGATAGCTTGAGGCTCCGTCTCAAAAAAAAAAAAAGAACATAGCAGAAGGACACTGAACCACTCAAGCTGGACTCTTTAACTGACAGAAGCTAAGAAGAGGAAAGGCATTCAGCTACGGGACCAGATCAGTGCGCACCTGAACCTCCTGGTGCGATCTTGTCAAAGCACAAATTACTGGGTCCCATCCCAGAGTTTCTGAGTCAGTAGGTCTGGACTGAAGCCCAGGAATTTGCATGTCTAATAAGTTCCCAGTTGATTCTGGTCCAGGGACCAGCGTTTGAGAAGGGTGATAAGCATTGAGAAGGCAGACAGGGAAGGACCACATGGGGCCAAACTGCAGATCTGTCCTCAAAGGAACCAACTTTATTCGCAGGAGAAGTTCAAGATTAAGGGTGCTCTCAAAAACAGTGGAGGTATTGTGAAAGGAAATTGGAAGGAGAATGAGAGATTCTTGGGAGATCAGAGTTAAACTAGGCCTTCTAGTTTGCCAGGAAGAAGAGGGGAAAGAGAGCTAGGAAAAGCCATCTTGGTGTCAAACAAAACTCAAAGGCTTGAAACCTCCCTTCAAAGGAGCCTCAATTTGGTTGGATCAGTCTGTGGGACAATTTATGCTCTAGGCTAGGGCCTCGTTGAAAAGAATGGAGCAATCAGCTAGCAATTATTAAAGCTTTATAGCTGGACCTAGCCAGGGAAAAAGACTTTTAAAGAGAACCCCTAAAACCACTGTTCTCTGGGGTGACTGTGAGTAAGGCTGGAATAGAATTCAGAGTCCAGAATACCCATGTGTCTGTATCCAACTGATTTTTTACAAAAGTGCCAAGACCATTTAATGGGGAAAAAAATAGTCTTTTCAACAAATGGCACTGGGATAGCCACATGTGAAAGAATGGAGTTGGACCTTTACCTCATACCACATATAAGAATTAACTCAAAAAATAAATAAATAAAAAGAATTAACTCAAAATGGATAAGAGAGCTAAAACTATAAAACTCTTAGAAGAAAACATATGGGGAAAGCTTTGTGACATTAGATTTGGCAATGATTTCTCAGCCATGAAAACAAAAACACAGAAAACAGGCTCAGCACCCGTAGCTCAAGCAGCTAAAGGGCCAACCATATACACCAGAGCTAGCAGGTTCAAATCCAACCTGGGCCTGCCAAACGACAATGACAACTACAACCAAAAAATAGGTGCTGGATGTTGTGGTGAGTGCCTGTAGTCCCAGCTACTTGGGAACCTGAGGCAAGATAATCACTTAAGCCCAGGAGTTGGAGGTTACTATGAGCTGTGACCCCACGGCACTCTATCCAGGGCAATAGCTTAAGACTCTGTCTTAAAAATTTTTTAAAAAGCACAGAAAACAGAAGAAAAAATAAAACATGCATCAAAGGATACCATCAACAGAGTGAAAAAAGGCAACCTGTGGAATGGGAGAAAATATTTGCAAATTGTATGACTGATAAGGGATTAATTCCAGAATATTTAAAGAACATTTGTAGCTCAAGAACAACAAAACCCCAAATTTAAAAATGGGCAGTGCTAGGCAGGGGTAGTGGCACATGCCTATAGTCACAGCTACGTGGGTGGCAGAGGTAAAAGGAACACTGGAGCGCTAGAGTTGGAGGTTGCTGTGAGTTGCAAAGCCACAGCACTCTACCCAGGGCAACAGAGTGAGTCTCTGTCTCAAAAAAAAAAAAAAAGTGCTGCCTTCTTCATAAGCGGAAACTTGCCCATTCATGAGACCTAACGAGCATCTTAGGTATTTACTAAGAAATGGAAGTAGTATCTGGTCCAAAATAGCAGCCCCCTCCTTGACTCATGTTTAGATAATAGCCTTTTTTTTGCCTCTTAGATAATTCCACAGAATATCAATAACCTGTTCGCATTTACACTTTGATAAATGTTCATAAAGGGGTCAATTTGCTTTGAGTCTCTTGGGCATAGTAATAGTTAAACCTACTTTATGTAGCTTCAATTCAGGGGCATGTCTCCCTTTGCTTCCTTTGGTGACATCAGCACAAATTTCATTTCTTTCTACATGGCGGGGTAAATTCAAGTCTGTGGACTCATATCCCACCATATGTGATCAAGATTTCATTGTCATTATGCAGCCTTAAAGATGGAGACTTTACCTCTTTCATGTTTACATGGATGGAGCTGACACATAATCTTCTTGGCGAAGTATCTCAAGAATGGAAGAAAAAGTATCCAATGTACTCAACCCTACTATGGAACCGATGTATAGCTTTCATATAGCCCAAGAATATGGGGAAAGGGAAGAGAAGGGAGGGGATGGGAAAGGGGAGGGTGCGTGGAGGGAGGGTAATTGGTGGGACCACACCTAGGGTGCATCTTACATGTGAAATTTACTAAATGTAGAATATAAATGTCTTAACACAATAACTAAGAAAATGCCATGAAGGCTATGTTAACCAGTTTGATGAAAATATTTCAAATTGTATATAAAACCAGTACATTGTACCCCATGATTGCATTAATGTACACAGCTATGATTTAATAAAAAAAAAAAAGATTTCATTGTCAATGATTGGAAGCCAGGTATCGAGGTCTTCCAAGATCTGTATGATTTCTTTTCCCTTATAACTTACATTTGAGAAAATTTCTTTGTGAAACCATATCTCGGATTCACCATCAAATCTTCATGGTTCCCTCTTTTCCCATGCAGGTCATTGGGGTAGATAAGAAAACTCATAAACAGGATCATTAGGATCTCTATGGAATTTTTTCCTTGATCTACAAAATCACCATTAAAAATATATAGGATTATCCCTGAAGGAAGATAACAAGAATTTATTTTATTTATTTATTTTTTTTTGAGACAGAGTCTCAAGCTGTCCCCCTAGGTAGAGTGCCATGGCGACATCATAGTTCACAGCAACCTACAATCTTGGGCTCAAGCCATCCTCGTGCCTCAGGGTTTTTTTTTTTTTTCTTTTTCTTTTTCAGTCTCACTCTGGCTCAGGCTAGTCTCAAACCCATGAGCTCAAGCAATCCTCCTGCCTTGGCCTCCCAGAGCACTAGGATTATAGGCACGAGCCACCACACCCAGCCCATGAGAGATTTTTATAGAAGATCAAAAAAAAAAAAGATTATCCAGTTTCCCATGTAAATCACTGCAGACCATTACCTCTCTGGAGGAAAAAGTATTTGTGTGAGTGAAATTCAGCATCTGCTTCAGGACTTTCTTATTTTCAAATATCAAATAGCACCTCTATCAGGGCTGCAATGAACTATGATTGCATTCCAGCCTGGGTGACAGAGTGAGACCCTGTCTCTTTAAAAAAGGCGGTGGGCATTTTAAAGACATAATAAGCAGCATGAGGCCTCAAGAAGTAAATTAGTAGTGGCTCAGCTCAAGTGGCTAAAGCGCCAGCCACATACACCTAAGGTGGTCCATTCGAATCCAGCCTGGGCCGCCAAACAATGATGGATGCAACCAAAAAAATAGCCAGGCGTTGTGGCGGGTGCCTGTGGTCCCAGCTACTTGGGAGGCAGAGGCAGGAGACTCGCTTGAGTCCAGGAGTTAGAGGTTGCTGTGAGCTGTGATGCCACAGCACTCTACCCAGGGGGACACCTTGAGGCTCTGTCTCAAAAAAAAAAAAAAAAAAAGAAGTAAATTACTATCAGTAAAAGAGAGAGAAAATTGCAGCTGAGGGCAATCACAGGCAACTGGGACATCTATCAACTTCAGAGTCCTGTCTATCCTTGATGTCTTATTGATTAGCAAAACATCAAGTAATTGTTTGCCAGTTTATTATAAAGGCTATCACAAAGGATACAGATGAAGAGATGCTTAGGGAGAGGCAGAGAGGAAGGGACAGGGAATTTCAATTCCTTCCTCGGGCACACCCCAGTGTATCCAGCTATCTGGAAGCTAGAACTGGAATCCTTGTGCCTTGCTGGTGGGCATGTTAACGTGTTGAAAATAACATGATGGTTTCTCAAAAAAGTAAACCTGGAATTGCCACATAATCCAGAAATCCCACTTCCGGGCATATAACAAAAGAAACGAAAGCAGGGAATCAAACATGTATCTGTACACTCATGTTTATAGCAGCATTATTTATAATCGCCTAAAGGTGGAAACAACCCAAGTGTCCACTGATGGATAAATGGATAAACAAAGTGTGGTATATGTACAATGTGATATTATTCAGCCTTAAAAAGGAAGGAAATTCTGAAACAAACATGCCTTTGAATGCCTTCAAATAAACTTTGAAGACATTATGCTAAGTGAAATAAGCAAGACACAAAAGGACAAATATTGTACAATTTCCCTCATATAAGGCACCCAGAGTAGTCAAATTCATACAGACACAAAATAGAATCTCCATGGTTAGAGAATGGGGGTAGGAGAGATGGAGAGTTAGGGTACAGAGCTTCAGTTAGGAATGATGAAAAGTTCTGGAGATGGGTGGTAGTGATGGTTGAAAATAGTGTGTACTTAATGCCACTGAACTGTATACCTAAAGATGGTTAAAATGCTAATTTTTTTTTTGCAGTTTTTTTTGGCCGGGGCTGGGTTTGAACCCACCACCTCCAGCATATGGGGCCAGCGCCCTACTCCTTTGAGCCACAGGCATCACCCAAATGCTAAATTTTTATGTATATTTTACCACAATAAAAAAATGGATCAAAGACTTAAATAAATAGCTAAGATAGCTAAAAATCTCAAAAGAAAACAGGGGTAAGTCTTCATGAGCTCGGATTTGGCAATGGATTCTTAGATGTGCCACTGAAAACACAAGCAACAAAAGAAAAAATAAGTAATTGGACTTCATCAAAATTAAAAACTTTTGTGCTTCAAAGAAGACACTCAAGGAAATTAAAGATAATTCACAGAATGGGAGAAAATATTTTTAAATCATTTATGATAGAAGACTTGTATGGGCCATGAGTGGTGGCTCACACCTGTAAACGTAACACTTTGGGAGGCCAAGATGGAAGGAATACTTGAGGGCAGGAATTCAAGACCAGCCTGAGTGACAGAGAGACCCCAACTCTACAGAAAAATAGAAAATTAGCTGGGCCTAGTGGCTTGTGCCTGTAGTCCCAGTACTAAGTAGGCTGAGGCAGGAGGATTGCTTAAGCCCAGGAGTTCGAGGTTGCTGTGAGCTATAAAGACACCACCACACCCAACCTAGGACAACAGAGTGAGACTCTTTCTCAAAAAAATAAAAAAAAACTATACTAAGATACCACTTTGTACCCACTATGATAATAAAAGGCAGATAATAACAAGTGTTGGCAAGGATGTAGAGGAATCAGAATCCTCATATACTGCTGAGAGGGATATAAAATGGTACAGCCATTTGGAAACTATGTCAGCAATTCCTTAAACAGTCAAACAAAGAGTTACTATATGACCCAGTCATTCCACTCCTAGATATCTACACACACAAAATATATCTACAGAAACACTTATACATAAATGTTTATAATAACATCATGCATAATAGCCACAGAGAAGAAACAACCCACATGTCCATCAACTCATGAATGGACAAGCGAAATGTAGTATATTCACACAATGGAATATTCAGCAATAAAAAGGAATGAAGTACCGATGTACAGTACTACGTAGAAGAACCTTGAACCCACCATGCTAAGTGAAAGAATCCAGGTACAAAAGACCACGTTATGTGATTCCCTTTCTATGACACACCTAGGATAGGCTAATCTATAGAGACAGGAAGTACTTCTGAGGTTGTTCAGAGGCTGGGCAGGCAGTTGTGAGTGATACTGAAAGTGAAATTGGGTTTGTTTTTGAGGTGATGAAAAAGTTATAAAATTGACCATAGTGTTGGTTGTACATACCTGAGGATATACTAGAAGATGTTGAATTGCACATTAAATGGGTGGTTGGTATGCTGGTGAATTTTATCTAATAAAGGTGTTATTATTTTTTAAAAAATCAAATACAAGATGTCAGCAAGAAGAAAAAAAAAGTGAAAGTTGTGAAAGTGAGGTGGGGTAGCTGGAGAGTGAGAGCAGGGCTATTTAAAGGAGCTCAGCTATGAAGAGAAGGGTAGCAGTGAGGGGTGGAGGGAGGAGTTTTAGTCCTCAGAGGACTAGGATCCAGCGCACAGGTGGAGAGAGGTTTTAACAAGACAGCAAAAGAGCCTTGTCCTACAGCACAGCCTCTCAAACTTTACTGCGGGAGGGTAGGAGCCTGGCTTTGGTGGGCACCTTGCTCCAAGTTGCAAAACTACATTTGTAATTTACCTTGGGATAAAGCCAATAAGCAAACACAGATGGGCACCCCAATTACCAGGTAAAGCTAGGATGTTCTACATGTGACAGTAGTTCTGTCAAGTCCTCTTACTTGAAGATGGGTTGTTGTTTATCCTGAAAACATGATTGTAATAGGATGTACCTGTTTTGGCTGTAAGAGAGGTTTCCTTCTGTCTTTTTCTTTTTCTTTTCTTTCCTTCTTTCTTTCTTTCTTTCTTTTTTTTTTTTTTTTTTGAGACAGAATCTCACTCTGTTGTCCTGTGTAGAGCACAATGACATCATAGCTCACAGCAACTTCAAACTCTAACTGTTGGGCTCACACCATCCTCTTGCCTTAGCTTCCTGAGTAGCTGAGACTATAGGCACCTGCCACAACACCTATTTTTAGTAGAATCAGGGTCTTGCTCTTGTTCAGGCTGTTCTCCAATTTCTGCTTCAGCCTCCCAAAGTGCTAGGATTATAAGCGTCAGCTGTATCCTTGCGATTTCTTAGCAGATATGCAGTATCACCATTCTGGTTTAATTCATACTCAGTAATTAAATTTTCTTTCTCCTCTACTCTTGTGGAGAGGATTTCTGGGTTGGGAAAACATTTAGATTTTTAATAGTTCTCAAGCTTGAAACTGCTGCAGGTTGGAGTGTGTCCCACTCCCAGTTCAGGCTGCTCACCAGCCTTCTTTCCCACACTCAGCTTTCTCTCCCTCCACTTGCAGGAGTTTGGGGACCACGCTACCCTGACCCTAGCTTCTGATAGGTCATCTCCCAGCACCCAGCACATCATTCCTTTAGGCAACCTTCCCCTTTAAGAGCACCCCCCCAGCTCCTCCCTCATGCTGGTGACCGGATTTCCAGATTGTGGCCCAGCCCTTTAAAGCCATCGGCTCCAGTTTTCTGGTCGGATGTGTGCTGAGACTTGAGGCAGAGACATCGGGGCCCTGATACTGGGAGTAGACAGAAGTGGACTGTGACAGGTGCATGTGACCATGAGCCCACTGACCAGGGCTCAAGAGGAATGCAGAGCTTGGACAGGGTGGATCCCAAGAGAAAGGGAAGCCCCTATGTGCCAGGCCCTGTGCCTTCTGAGGGAGGTATCCTTATTCCCGTTTTGCAGATGAGGAAACAGCGCACAGCAGAGCTGCCTGATAAGTCAGGGCCCTCCTGCTAACAAGTGGCAGAGGCAGCATCTAAACTCAGGTCAGTAGGACTCAAAAGCCTCCACCGTCTCTCCTCTGAATCCCCTGCTGACAGGGCCCTGCCTTCTTCCCAAACCTAATGTTCCTCGGTTTTCCAGGATGCAGTAGAGTGCAGGGAAGAAATGGGTTATTCCCCTGCCCCATACTTGGGTTCCCTTTTCCTCCCAGGAGCTGTGTAGAGATGCTTCTGTGGTTGCTGCTGCCGCTGCTGCCACTGCTGCTGTTGCCACTGGCCTTGCTCCGACAGCAGTGGTCCCAGGATGCCAGGTGGTCCTGGATTGCCAGGCTCCAGCACCGTGTGGTATGGGGTGTTCTGGGCTGGGCAACCACCTGGCAGTGGCGAAGGCTGGAGCAGAGCACAGTACACATGAACCAGAGCCAGCAGCAGGCCCTAAGGTGGTGTCTACAGGGAGCCCAGGGTCCCCGCTGTCCCCTCGGGGGCAGCACAGGTGTGTTTTGGGGTCTGGGAGGTGACCCACAGAGAAAGAAACCCCACAGGTCATAAGATTCCAGAACTTGAATCGCCCCTTCCTTCCTGCCATCTGCCCCCTCCACTGGCAACATAGAGTGGCCTGAGCCAGAGACCCTACCCAGCCCAGGATTGGCTCTCTCAGCCAAGAGGAAATTTCCCATCCTGGGCCCTCAGAATCTCTCCCCCAGGTTTCTCCCTCAAGTGTCTCACCAATCTTGTTTGAAACACTTGGGAAGCTGGGGCTTCCTGAAGGGTTTCTGGTGTCTTTGGGGCTACAGAAATGAGCACATTCCGGAATCATCTCCCTCTAACCAAAGCCAGCCAGGCCCAAGAGGAAGAAAGTGGTGGGCAGCACCCAGCCCCTACCTCAAACCAGTACCAAGGGGAGGCCTCTCTGCAGGTTTGTGGGACGGCCAGAGCCCAGCCCCACTAGAGAGCCCTGCTTACAGCTAAACCCTCCTAGCATGGCAGCAAAGAACCCCCAAACTGGTCTGGGACCAGATCAACACCCTCTTTTCTCTCCTTCCAGGCCACCTTGCTGGGTCTGGCCACCCTAAACAAGGCCTACCCAGAAGTGCTGGCTCCAGGAAGCACTGCCTGTGTGACCCTTACGTCCCCTTGGCCCAGTCACCGCCCCTGGCTTGGCCATGCCCTGGGCCGGGTAAAACCCCCTGGAGCCAAGGATCCCATGGTCTTGCTGCTGGAGGCACTGAGGTGCCCAAGGCTGAGAGTGCTAGAAGCTGGGACAGCAGTGGAACTCCTAGATGTCTTCTTGGGCCTGGAGGCTGATGGTGAAGGGCTGGCTGTGGCAATAGCAACCGGGAACCCAGGAGCACCTCTTCCCGGACGGGCTACTGAGCTACGCCAAGCCCTACAGCAGGGACCTCGAGGACTGGCCCTGCGGCTCTGGCCAAAGCTGCAGGTGGTGGTGACTCTGGATGCAGGTGGCCAGGCTGAAGCTGTTGCTGCCCTTGGAGCCTTGTGGTGCCAAGGGCTAGCCTTCTTCTCTCCTGCTTACGTTGCCTCTGGAGGTCAGTAGGACTCAAGGGCAGTGAGCTGGGGACAGGGGTCAGAGGTGCCATATATGGAGCCCTGCATGATCATCTCATTTAATCCTCCCCTGTACCCTGAGGATTAGCAGCTTCCTTTTGCAGATGAAGAAATGGAGGCTCAGAGGTTAAAGGTCTTGCCCAAATTCTCATGCACCGGGATTTCCTCCCAGGTCTGCTACCTCCAGAACCACTGTACTCTGTCTCCGCCTAGCAAGGCAAACGGCTGAGCCTGGGGCAGCCAGGCAAGATGGGTGCCAGGAAGGACAGCAGCAGGGTTGGGTTCCCAGAGGGTTGGTGCCTGGGGCCCTCACAAAGGCAGTGGCCCCACAAGATGATAAGGAGGCTGTGTGCTCCTTGCAGGGGTGGTGGGCCTAAACCTATGGCCAGAGCAGCCCCGTGGGCTGTATCTTCTGCCCCCTGGAATCCCCTTTACTGAGCTGCTCCCGGTCAAGGAAGGAGTCCAGGAGGAGGCCACCTCCACCCTCCTTCTGGCCGAGGCCCAGGAGGGCAAGGAGTATGAGCTGGTACTAACTGACCGTGTCAGCCTCACCAGGTGATCACCTGCCCAGTCCTTGCTCCCTCAGGGCACCTGGGACCCTGCTGGGGACTCCAAGCATGGGCTCATGGACCCTTGGGCCTGATCTTACTCCCACTGCCCCCATCAGGTGCCGCCTGGGTGATGTGGTACGTGTGGTTGGTACCTATAATCAGTGTCCAGTCATCAGGTTCACTTGCAGGTAGGTGACCCTGTGGAGGTGAGTAGCCACCCTTGTCCCCTGGGCTTCACTGCCTCCTTCTTCCTACTCCTCAGGCTGGGCCAGGCACTGAGTGTTCGAGGAGAAGATATCGGTGAGGACATATTCTCCAGGGCCCTGAGTCAGGCAGTGGGACAGTGGCCAGGGGCCAAACTGTTGGACTATGGCTGTGTGGAAAGCAGCATTCTGGGTAAGCTTCCCCACTACTCCTGCCTCCCATTCATGGGTTGGCTACCTTCTGCCTGTCCCTACCCTGCTGGGAGACCTCTAGGAATTAGGAAGGAGAGAAGACTCAGCTTCCTTTGCTTTCCTAACAAAAGTCCTTCCTCATGTCTAACTCCTATCCCTCCTGCTGCAGCTTCTACCTATTTTCTTTCTCGACCTCTCTCATAATTAGGATTAGCCTCTAGGTTCTTCTCTATTTACCCCAATCCCTACCAAAAACCTTTCTCTTTCTTTCTTTCTTTCTTTCTTTTTTTTTTTTTTGTCATGGACCTCAGAGCAGGAAAGAACAGATAGGGACAGAAGCTTTGGAAGCTGCCCTCTTCACTGGCAGTGTGTGTGCATTTCGGGTTTGTCCACAGATTCCTTTGAGGGCTCTGCTCCCCACTATGAGGTGTTTGTGGAGCTGAGGGGTCTAAGGAATCTGTCAGAGGAAAATCGAGACAAGGTAAAAGAGACAGGGACAGGGTATGACAACACATCTCCTTCACTCTGCACATCCCCAGGGTGCTATGGAAACGGGGGCAAGAGGGAAGGGTGGGGCTGGAGAGAAGCTTCTAGGGCTCTGGGATGGAAGGTGTGAATCCCACAGACACACACTTGCACACACACAATTCCTAAATGCACGTACGCACATCAGCTTCACTCAGGCTCTTCTGTCCGCAGCTGGACCACTGTCTTCAGGAAGCCTCTCCCCGCTATAAGTCCTTACGGTTCCGGGGCAGTGTGGGCCCTGCCAGAGTCCACCTGGTGGGGCCAGGGGCCTTCAGAGCACTCCGGGCAGCCCTCTCTGCCTGCCCCTCATCCGTTTTCCCTCCTGAGATGCCCCGAGTCCTTCGGCAGAGACATTTGGCCCAGTTCCTGCAGAGGAGGGTGGTGTCCTAAGCCAAGGGCTCCCCATGGCTCCAGCTCCTGTCAGAGGCTGCCTTGTTCTCTCTCCTCTGGGGCTTATCTGAATGGGTAGTCCTTGTTCAGGGACTCTGACTGTATGCCACCCGACATTTGCCTCTGAGAGCCACCAGGCCTTAGGGAGGCCTTGGCCCAGTTTGCCATTTCTGAGGCATGGGCCTCAGGAGCTTAGCAGATGCCAGCAGGACCTTGCCAGTATCCCTCTTGGCCCACCGTGGAGGACACTGCTAGAATTCCCATGCAGACCCATGCCTTCCTGTGTCTCTCACCTGACATTGTTCTCTGGCCACAGTTGTGTCCCTGGCGAGTGTACTGGGTTGGCTGGAAGTTTGAGGGCTTCCCAAGAGCAACCCTCTATCAATAAGGAGCAAGAGTTGGTGAATAAAGACCTCAGCATCATTGTCCTTGAATGAGACAATTCTGAAGAGCCCTATATAATCTCTCAGAGGGTCCCCCACAGGATGGAGTTCAACTGCACAGGAGCCCACTCCTTAATGTGCTTCTTATTGGGCCTCCGCCCTTCCCTCCTTCCCTCCTTCCTTATTCCCTCACGGTGCTTCCTGGGATCAGCTTCCAAATAAATTTCTTGTACCCCGATTGTTGCCTCAGGGTCTACTTTGGGGAATCCATGCAGTGGTTCCATTTACTCTGCTGCTGCCACAGCCTGGGCTCTCTCCCTGCCCTGCAGTCGGATCCAGGATGGGTTGGGCCCCTGGTGGGTGTGCACACAGCAGCCATGAAGGCCAACCCCTTGGAAACAAACTCACCTCCTCCTGCCTCCCCTATCCCAAGTGTAACCTGATAATAGAGGGGCTATTCCCCAATTTCCCCTACCCTGCTTTCGTACTCGTCCCTTTCCTGGCCTAGCACCTACAAATCACCTCCATGGTAGGGAAGGGGGAGACCACTTCCTATCATAAAGCATCACAGCAGGAAGTAGCCCCAGAGACCAGCTGAGTTAACTGCCCATACCACTGGGGCAACTGAGCCTCCACAAAGTTGGGAGGCTTGCCCAAGATCCTGCACATCCTCCTAAATAAGGGAAGCCCCTATTCCATGCTTCATCATTCTCCAGCCCCACATTCATCCAGTCTCCCCAAATCAAGAGCCCCACGACTCCTTCCTGTTAAAATCTTCCCATGGTGACTCCCCTCCCCCATAGGAGTAAGACCAATCAGCTTGGCCTATGTGACCCTGGCCCCCACTTACTCATCCAGTCACCTCTCTCCCCTTGCTGAGGAAAAGGCCTGGACAATGAGGACCACACATACCCCCATCCCAACTAAGCTATGCATTATCACCACCGGGCTTTTGCCCAAGGCCTCTTTTCTGTGGAATGCCTTCTCCCCCAACCTGATCTAACAGAAATCTACTTTTTACACAGGGCCTTTGAGGCCCACCTGCCTCACCCCAGACAGCAGTGATTGGCTCAACTTTGCTGAAGTCTGCAGTAGTGCTTTCCCTCACTGAACTATCATTATGCCTGAACTGCCTCCCACCTGGACTTATGCACTCCTGGAAACCAGGCCAGGTCCTATGAACAGTTGCTCCCATGCCTAGTGCCAGGCCTGGAACAGAGCAGAAGCTCAATAAACAGGCCCCGAACAAGAGAAACTCGGGTCTGGAGATGACACCTGTTCCCACCCCATGGTGGCTCACTCCTTGATGGTGGGGTAGGACTATACCCCTCTCCTCCAAGCAACCTGGCTCAGGGAGAAAACCAGGAGGCAAAAGCTTTTTGGTTTGGATTTCCTTTCCTCTTACTGTCTAGGCAGGGTTTTCAAGATTTTCCATCCTGGAGAATGGTGGAAGGGGCAGAAGGGAACGAGAGAGCTGAGGTGAGGAGGGGCAGTGAGGTAACCTTTTCAGACCCTTGGGGCAGTAACCAGGATGGGAGGAAAGGCCTGCTGAGTGGCTGTCCTTCCCTTACACACAATGTGGCTAGTGGTCTCAAGACTGTCTCTTTTTCTGTTCCTAATTAACAGCTCCCTTCCCCTCATATTGTCCCAGGCCGGCACCCCAGCCGAGGCCTCTTTTGTGCTGTCAGATTCCTGGGTGCAAGATGGCCTCATTAGTGCCCAGAGACCGACCCATCTCCAGGGAGCAGGCAGACAGACAAGGAGGGGGGACCAGGGGCATAGTGATCCAACCTCAGCTTCTGAATGTCTCAGCGGCCATTCTTTGGGCCTAACCTGGAGACGGCCCCCTTGCAGAAGGCTAATCTTAGACTTGCCTTTGTCTGGCCCTGGAGTGGACGCACGGGCCCGTCTCTTCCCCGCCACCTCAGAGCACTATAAACCCCAGGCTCCTGGTAGCAGGTCACTGTAGACTGCCTCAAGATTCCTGGCCACCTAGACCACTGCAAACACCTCCTTTCCTGGCCGCCCCACCCTGCACTCCAGACACCATGAAGCTTCCTTCCACAAAGGTAAAGACCCAGGGACTGAGGGGTGACTCATACCAGAGAGACAGTGAGAATGCTTGCTTAGGGGGCTAGAAGAAAGGCCAAAAGTCTTTGGTCTTTGCCCATGTGTGCACTGAGGCACTGAGCCTGGGTGCATCCATGGCCAAGACTCTGCTGTTGCTAATATTGGGTTGTGCCCTGTTCTTCTAGGAGCTTGGGTTATTGAATACTCGCTATGTGTCAAGTGGTGTGCTTGCACCTGTCATCTCACTTCCTCCTCCCAGCATTCCTTCATAGTAGGAATTAATACCCAGTTTACAGGCAAGAAGCCTGGGCCCCTGAGAGGGGTGGAGATTGGTCCAAAGCCATGGAGGTTAGTTACCCCTGCAAGGGAGCAGGCAGATGAGAGGACAGTTAGGAGTCCTGCAAGTCCTCAATTTCCATGTGTTTGCCTGCTGTGGAGGGGAATGGGAAGTACTCAGTAGGACTTCTGTTTTCCTGGGTTTACAACTTCTGGTGCAGACAGAGTCAGACACACAAGTTTTTGGGTATTGTGGTAAGTGCTCTACTGGAGGGGTACAATGGACTGAGGGTATCCAGAGGAGAGAGGGATTCATTCTGCATAGGGGTTCTCAAACGGCATCTTCCCAGAGGAGATGCTCTGCTGGGTCTTGAACGATGAGCAGATAAAGGACCCAGATGTGAACCTTCTCTAACAGAGCCCTTCAGACAGCAAGCAGAGAAGCGCAAAGGCCGGGACAGGGCGCGAAGCCAGCTGGGCAGGTCCTAGGCGTGGGGGCTAATTGCGGGCGCAGTGGGAAGACTCCCCAGCATCACGTCTCCGCCTCCCTAGGTCTCCTGGGTCGCCGTGACGCTACTGCTGCTGCTGCTCCTGCCGCCCGCGCTGCTATCTCCCGGAGCGGCCGCGCAGCCGCTGCCCGACTGCTGTCGTCAGAAGACGTGCTCCTGCCGCCTCTACGAGCTGCTGCATGGAGCTGGCAATCACGCTGCTGGCATCCTCACCCTGGGCAAGCGGCGGCCGGGTCCCCCAGGCCTCCAGGGTCGGCTGCAGCGCCTCCTGCAGGCCAGTGGCAACCACGCCGCCGGCATCCTGACCATGGGCCGCCGCGCAGGCGCAGACTCAGTGCCGCGCCTGTGTCCCGGGCGGGGCTGTCCCGCCGCGGCTGTCACCTCTGTCGCTCCTGGGCGACTGTCTGGGGTCTGAGGCGTTCTTCGGGGCCCCTCCTGGTTCTGCTCTCTTCCCTATGCCCACCCGGCATCGGCCCCCAGAAATACGGCAATAAAGGCAAGTCTCCGCGTGGCTGATCTCTGTTCCTGTGTGATCGCGTCCAGCCCTCCAGGGGGCGAGAGAGCGTATTGTGAACTAAAGTCCGAGGGCCTGAGAGTCTGGCTCTGTAGCACCAGCCTCAGCTTATGCATTGTTGAATCAGAAATGTTATGGGTTGAGGAGTTCCCAGGGGAAGTTCTTGAGGTGCCGAGTGAACCGTACATATGCATGCTTGAAGGGAAGAATGCGGGACAAGTGCGTCCGATGATACTCTACTAGTGATGGGGTAACGTCGCCTTTCCCCAGAAACACACAGGAGTGGCAGGGGAGAGAGAAAGGCTTCACCGAGGAGCAGAATCTGGCTGGGAATTCGAGGGAGTCAAGCCTGTCTGTCAAAAGGCAGGGAATATGAGCTCCAATAGTGAATCGTCTAGAGTGGCTGCAGCAAGGGGTACAGAGTGTGGAGAGGTTTGAGGGTCCAGAAGAGAGGTGGTTAAGTTCACGCAGCCTGGATTGTGAAGGCCCTCACATGTCATCAGGCTTTGCACTTTATTCTGTAGGCAGCAGAGTCACGGGAAGTTCTTAAGCAAGGGTAGGGCAAGAGTTTCCTGCAACTCTAGATGAAAACACCTGTTACTGTGAATTGCTTTCCCCTAAGAATCGTGTGTGGAAGTCCTAACTCCTGCCACTTCAGAATGTGATGTTATTTGGAAATAGGGTCCTTGTAGATGTAATTAGTTAATATGAGGTCATACTAGAGTAGGCTGAGCCTCTAATCCACTATGACTGGCGTCCTTATAAAAGAGAGCATTAGGACACAAAAACACTCAGGGACAACCCATGTGAACACGAAGGTAGAGATTGGGGTGATGCTTCTACATAGATGCCAAAGAAAGCCAAAGATTGCCAGCAACCCACCAAAAGCTGGGGGAGAAGCATGCAACAGATTTCTCCCTCACAGCCTTCAGAAGAAACCAACCCTACCTTCTCTTTGATTTTGGTTGAATGTTTTCTTTTCTTTCTTTTTTTCTTCTTTCTTCTTCTTCTTCTTTTTTTTTTTTAAACCAGAGTCTCACTCTATCACCAGGGGTAGAGTGTATGGCATCAGAGCTAACAGTAACTTCAAACTCTCTGGCTCAAGTGATGCTCTTGCCTCAGCCTCCCAAGTAGCTGGGTCTACTATAGGTGTGTCCTGCCATGCTCAACTAATTAGTTTTTCTATTTTTAGTAGAGACAGGGTCTTGCTCTTGCTCTTGCTCAGGCTGGTCTCAAACTCCCCAGCTAAAGCCATCCATCCACTTCAGACTCTCAGAATGCTAGGATTACAGGTGTGAGCCACCACATCCAGCCTGGTCTTGGTTGAACTCTTAGCATTCAGAATTATGAGACAATAGATTTCTGTTGTTTGAGCCACCCATTGTGTGTGTGTGTGTCTTTTACAGGGGCTCAGTGTGGGATTATAGGGCTCTTCCTGCCTTGGTCTTCCAAGTAGCTATGACTATAGGGCACTTCACTATGGCTGGCTAATTTTTTATAGAAATAGGGTCCTGCTACATTGCCAAGTTTGGTGTCTAACTCCTGACATCAAGAGAGCCTCCTACCTCAGCCTCCCAGAGTGCTGGGATTACACAGGTGAATCACCAGGCTGGTTGTGGTACTTTGTAATGGCAGCCCTAGGAAACTAATATAACATCCAAAAGTACAGAAACAGAAAGAGTGGAACTTTTTTTTTTTTTTTTTGAGACGGAGCCTCAAGCTATCCACCTGGGTAGAGTGCCATGGCATCACAGCTCATAGCAACCTCCAACTCCTGGGCTCAAGCGAGTCTCCTGCCTCCGCCTCCCAAGTAGCTGGGACCACAGG
>CAUYQV010046474.1:0-45986 GCA_963574575.1 Galagoides demidoff
AGTGGCTAAGGCACCAGCCACATACACCTAAGATGGCGGGTTCGAATCCAGGCTGGCCCCACCAAACAACAATAATGGCTGCAACCAAAAAATAGCTGGGTGTTGTGGCGGGCACCTGTGGTCCCAGCTACTTGGGAGGCTGAGGCAGGAGACTCGCTTGAGCCCAGGAGTTGGAGGTTGCTGTGAGCAGTGAAGCCATGGCACTCTACCCAGGGGGACAGCTTGAGGCTCTGTCTCAACAAAACAAAACAAAACAAACAAACAAACAAACAAAAAAAATAACTACTTTCCAGTATATAAGAGGGAAAAAAATTAAGGTTGGTCCTCTAGTTCTTCAGGTTTTTGTAGAAATGCCTCCAGAGATAGTAGTATCCTGCTATTTAAGCAGATATCTTCGGATCATTAATATACATATTTTAAATCTGTAACACTTATAAGTAAGTCACATATAAATAATACAGAATTGGGTAAAAATAACATAAGTTTATTATTTTTTATGGCTTATAAAAATTTCCAAATGTTTTTGATTATGTGGATTGCTTTTGTAATATTTGACTCATGGCTATCAGCTTTCCCATCACCCAACCATGTTCATTAGGTAGGTTTTTGCTCCATCCTTCTTTTCCCCTCCTCCCTGCTTGATTCCCTGTGAGTTTACCTTCCTCTATGTAAGTGTGCTTGTCAGATAATTCTAGTCTAATAGTGAGAACATATGGTATTCGTTTTTCCATTCTTGAGAAACTTCACTTAGGATAATGGTCTCTAGCCAAATTGTTGCAAATGAGATTAATTTGTTTTTTATGACTGAGTAGTACTCCATGGCATACATATACCACATTTTGTTGATCCACTCATGAAGTAACGGGCACTTGGGTTGATTCTATGTCTTTGCAACTGTGAATTGTGCTACAATAAACATTTGAGTGCAGGTGTCTTTTTGATAAAAAAGATCTTTTACTCTAGGTAAATATCCAGTAGTGGGATTGCTGGATCAAAGGGTAAGTCTATTTTTAGTTCTTTGAAGTAGTCCATACTGTTTTCCACAAAGGTTGTACTAATTTTCAGTACCACTAACAGTGTATAAATGTTACTTCTCTATATATCCACTTCATCATCTTTTGTATTTGAACTTTTTAATATAAGACATTCTAATAGATCTAAGGTAATAATTCATTGTGGTTTTAATTTGCATTGATGATTAGTGCGGATTTTTCATATATTTATTGCCATTAGTCTATTTTCTTTTGAAAGGCTTCTGTTCATGTC
Source organism: Galagoides demidoff (assembly GCA_963574575.1). Lineage (NCBI taxonomy): Eukaryota > Metazoa > Chordata > Mammalia > Primates > Galagidae > Galagoides > Galagoides demidoff. Next base: position 1,267 of record CAUYQV010046474.1, read on the forward strand.
TTTTACCTGCTTTTTATTGGAGTTGTTTTATTCTTGCTTATTTGTTTGAGTTCTTTGTACATTCTGATATTAGGCCTTTATTGGATGCATAGGTTGTGAATGTTTTCTCCTGTTCTATAGGTTGTCTATATGCTTTGTTCATTATTTCCTTAGCTGTGCAGAAGCCTTTTAATTTAATCAAATCTCTTTCATTTGTTTTTGGTGTTGTAATTGCTATTGAGTCTTAGTCATAAATTCCTTGCCTCAGCTGATAGCTAGAAGAGTTTTGTTTATATTTTATTCTAGAGTTCCTATGGTTCCATGCCTTACATTTAATTCTTTTTTACACCTTGAATGGTGATGACTTCCTTTGATATGAAAAAATATCATTAATGTATGAAACTAAAATTAAGTAAAATATCTAAAAGAACCAACTTGGATCCTTGGTACTGATAAATATAATCCTTTGTCCTTTAAGAAAAAGCCAAGAAATTAATGCATTGTAAGTATTCTCTTCTTAAAAAGTGAAGGAATTTGAACCTATGAAAAGTAATACACCAAAAAATGAGGATAAAAGATAAAATATATTTTACTTTTGTTCTCCCCAAAATTTGAAAGTACACTACATCTATAAAAAGTAAAAATTATCTTAGATGAGTACTTTAGAAAAAGGCACTTTGTTTTAAACATACATATGCACTGAGCAAAACTCTTTACAGAGGTATTAAACAGCATTGTTAACACTGTAGTAAAATAAATCAAGAAACTAAAAACCTGCTGAAGTAATTCTTACAGACTTAAAAAAATATAAATAAAAGACTATTATTATTCAAAACAGCAAGTAGGAAAGAAAAGAAAGGAAAATGGGTAAGTAGAAAGAAAGAGATATATCTAGTTAGGGTAGTTTTCCATGGTCTTAGACATTTAACAAAATTAATCAGTGAATGTAACATTGCCAACATTTTAATACTTCATTCGGGCTGACTACTGTGCTTAATTATGTTGCCTTTTTTCCAGGGGGGTGGGGAAGGTGGAGTCTGGTGAACTATAAAGTAGGGATTATATAACAGAAATTTTAGAAGTAGAATTTCAGGACCAGTGTAGCTGCTCTGTGATAGCATCAGGCATGAAGTTAATGATCCTGCAAACATTCCTAAGTGTTAAAAGGTACCTATGTAAAGTGATGTATCATAATTCTATAAACTTATTGATGGAAGTTATAAGAAAACCTAATGAAATAGATAATTGCTAATTTTAAATGTTTTTACCTCTTGAGTAGAGGAATGACTCTCAGCCATTCTAAGCATGAGGCATCAATTCTCATAGTAGACACCTTCTGAGGTGGCCTGAGTATGGGTTGGGTTTACTGACTTACTGACTGAAATGCCACTAAGATGATGTGATCACTTCTGAAATGAGATGACCTTCCATCTGGAAATTTTCTTTTACTAATTCTGAGGTAAGCCACCTGTCATGTTGAAGGTTTCCATCTGGAGAAGGCCACATGGCAAGATGAGCCAATGAGAAACTAAGGTCTTTCTTCAACAATGTTGAGAACTGAATTCTTCCAGGAAACATACAATTAAGATTGGAAGGGGATCCTCCCTCATTTGACCAATCAGGTGAGAACTCAGTCTAAGCTAACTTCCTGACCACAATTTCATGAAAGACTTTGAACATAGGCACCCAACTATATCATGGACTCAAATCCTGATACACAAAATCTGTTGTGGTCTTTGTGGTTGTAAGATGGCTATTCAGCTTTCAGATATCACATCCAGGAGCCAGAGAGGGGAAAAAACAAAGAACGAAGACTTAAAATATATTCATTTCCTTACATGAAAGAGAGGATACATGGATATTAATGAGCAACCACGAATATCTTATCTTCCATATCATCCACATAAAATTTCTGGAGAGAAATACTTACAAAATTTATAGAAGTTATGGGAATATTAATAAAAATTATGTATATGATTAAAGTTAAAAATATTAAAAATAAATGAGTGATCTCCACAAACCAATAGAAAGAAGCAGTATTAAAATGATAAAAATTAATATTACTTTTAGTCAATAGAAGACTAAAAATTTAATTAATAATTGAATATGACCAAAATTCTTTAATGAATTAAAATTCCTGAAATTTGGGGCATTATAAACAAGATGATTTATTTATTATAGATAATCCAAAACTATATGAAACTAAATTATGGACTGACAAATTAAAACTCAACATATTATAAATGGCCATGGCAACTCTTTCTTCATTTTAATAAACTATGTATATTTTGATAATAAAATGGCAAAAATAAAGTTCAATTGAAAAACTATAATATCTTAAATGAAAATAAAATTACGTTTAGAGCATTATGCAATTAAAGTAAGATAATATGAGAAATGTAAAACATTTGTCCTAAAAAGTTGAGTTCATCAAGTATAACAATAACATAATTTAATATAGAATTGGTGATGTATCTGAATAAATAAGTAATCATAAAGAAAAATGAGATAGTATGTAACCTGAGTAACATCATAATTCATTAACTGAATAATTTAATTCCAGACTTCTGGGCCTTGAAGAATACTTCTTTTCTTTTCTTTCTTTTTTTTTTCAATAAATATGTCATAGTTTGTCTATTCATTCAGTAATCGGAGGATATTTTGGCTACTTCTGGGTTTTGGCAGTTATAAATAAAAGATATGAAAATATGAATGCTGTAAACATTTGTTTGTAATTTTTTTATGTGTAGTATTTTAAAGTCAATTGTGTGAATATACAGGAATATGATTACTACTGATTAATGCAGTAAGACTGTTTAACTTTTTAAGAAACTGACAAATTGTCTTCCCTTATTGCATTTCCATCAGTTATGCATGACAGTCCCATTGCCCCACATCCTCAGTTGTTCTAATAGGTACATAGTTGGTGTCTCATTGTTGTAATTTGCAACTTTCTATTGACATGATGTTGATCATCTTTTTTTAATGCTAATTTTCCATCTGTATATCTTTACAGATAAGGTGTCTTTTCAGATCTTTTGCCCATTTTAGTTGTTTTTTAATTGTTGATGCTTAAGAGTTGTTTATTTGTTTATTTATTATTATTTTTTGGATATTTTGGGTATAAGTACTTTATCAGTATTTTTTTAAATATTTTCTCATAGTTTGTGGCTTCTCTTTGATTTCTTTTCATTTTGTAATGGAGTACATATAACTTGATTATGTAGTTTGCTTTTGTGTGGATAAAGTCAGAGTTATAAGTGTGGTCCTGTCCCAGACCATAGTATGCCCAAGCAGCTATTTCTTTTCTCAGAGTTTCATTGTTCTTTTTGTAGAGTTCTTTCACATCCTTTGTTAGCTACACTCCTAGATATTTCATCTTCTTTGGCACTAAAAAGAATACAGTCCTTGACTATTTTTTCAGCTTGACTATTGTTGATATATATATATATATAAATGATACTGATTTGTGAGTATTGATTTAGTGTCCTGAGATGCTACTGTATTCCTTGATCATTTCTAAGAGTTTTGTATTTGAGTCCCTAGGGTTTTCCAAGTATACAATCATATCATCTGCATAGAGTGAAAGTTTGATCTCCTCTGATCCTTTGCAGATACCCTCAATTTCCTTCTCTTGCCTGATATCAATGGCTGTCTTCCATGACAATGTTAAAAAGCAGTGGAGACAGTGGGCAACCTTGCCTGGTTCCTGATCTGAGTGGAAATGTTGTCGATTTTACTCCATTCAATATAATATTGGCTGTAGATTTGCTGTAGATGGCCTCTATCAGTTTAAGAAATATCCCTTCTATACCTATTTTTCTTAAGTGTTCTGATTATGAAAGGATGCTAGATATTATCAAAAGCTTTTTCTTCATCAATTGAGAGAATCAATGGCCTTTTTTTTTATTTTGTTAATGTGATGCATTGTATTTGTAGATATATGTATTGAACAAGCCTCGAGACCCCGGTATAAAACACACTTGGTCATGGTATATAACCTGTTTGATGTGTTGCTGGATTCTGTATTGAGGGGTCTTATTGAATATTTTTGCATCAATATTCATTAGAGAAATTGGCCTATAATTTTCTTTTCTTGTTGGGTCTTTTCCTGGTTTGGGGATAAGGATAACATTTGCTTCATAGAATGTGTTGGGAAGCATTCCCTCTTTTGCTATGATTGGAAAAGGTAAGTAATATAGGTACTAGTTCCTCTTTAAAAGTTTGGTAGAACTCTGATGTGAAGCCATCTGGTCCTGGACTTTTCTTTTTGGGGAGATTTTGTATAGTTGATGCTATTTCAGAACTTGATATAGGCCTGTTCAACATTCCTACTTCTTTCTGGCTAGGTCTAGGAAGGTGGTATGCTACCTTCCAATAAATAGGTATTGGCCTATTTATTTCAGATTTTCAAATTTATGAGAATAGAGTTTTTTTGTAATATTCATTAAGGATTTTTTAAATTTCTGAGGAGTCTGTTGTTGTTTCAACTTTGTCATTTCTGATTGATGAAATTAAGGATTACTCGTTTACTTCAGGTTAGATTAGCCAAAGGTTTATCTATTTTATTGACCTTTTCAAAGAACCAACTTTTTGATTTATTGATCTGTTGTATAATTCTTTGGTTTTCAATTTCATTTAATTCTTCTCTAATATTTGTTATTTCTTTTCTTCTGCTGTGTTTGGGGTTGGGGTTTGGAGTGTTCTTCCTTTTCCAGTTGCTCGTGTTGTGCCATTAAGTTGTTGATGTCCTCTCTTTCCATTCTCTTGAGGAAGGCTCACAACGCTATAAATTTCCCTCTTAGGACATCCACAAGTTCCGATAATTCATGTCTTCATTACAGTTGTGTTCCAAAAAATCGGTAATTTTCTTCTTAATCTCATCTGTGACCCAGCTATCATTCAGCATAAGGTTATTTAGTTTCCATGTTTGTGTATGAGTCTGCAGATTCCTATTGTTACTGAGTTCAACTTTTATTCCATGATGGTCTGAGATGATACAAGGAATAATTTCCATTCTTTTAAATTTGCTGAGGTTAGACTTATGACCTAAGATGTGATCAGTTTTAGAGGACATTGCACGGGCTGATGAGAAGAATGTGTATTAGGATTTGTTAGAATGAAATGTTCTGTAGATGTCTATAAAACTCAACTGTTGAATGGTTAATTTTAAGGCTATAATTTCTTTGCTTAGTTTCTATTAGAGGATCTATCCAACACTGCCAAAGGGGTGTTAAAATCTCCAACTATTATGGTGCTGGAGTATATCAAGTTGCTCATGTCTGTTAGGGTCCTTTTTATAAATTGAGGAACATTCTGGTTTGTTCACATAAATGTTAGTAATTGAAATCTCATGTTGAGTGTTTTCCTTAACAAATATGATGTGACTATCTTTATCTTTCCTTTTGTTGGTTTAAAGCCTATTGTATCTGTTGTATCTGCGAATAAAATTGAAAAACCTTTTTTTTTTCTGATTTCCATTTGCCTGAATATAGATGTCCATCCCTTCACCCTGAGCCTATATTTATTCTTTAAGGTTAGATGAGATTCTTGTATGCAGCAGATATCTGACCTGAGTTTTTGTATCCAGTCAGCCAACCTATGCTTCTTTAGAGGACAATTTAAGCCATTCACATTAATTGAGAGTATTGATAAGCCTGGTAGTATTTTGGGTGTCAAGTTTTTCAAAAGTCCAGTGGGTAATTTTAATTCTTTTGCCCCTATGAATGTTGGGATTTGATCAAAAGTTTCTGAGTGAGTTTCCTTTGGTGGTAGAGCTTTATGTTGATCATTGTAGGGGATAGATCTGAGAATATCCTGGAAAGCTGGTTTAGTTATGGCAAATTTCTTCAACATGTGAATGTCATTAAAGTATTTAATTTCTCCATCATAAATGCAACTCAGTTTAGCTGAACACAGGATCCTGAGTTCAAAAATGTTTTGTTTTAGGAGGTTAAAGGTCAATGACCATCCTCTTCTGGCTTAAAAAGTTTCTGCAGAGAGATCTACAGTCATTCTTATATTCTTCCCCTTGTAGGTTATTTTTTTTTTTATGTCTGGCTACTTGCAGAATTTTCTCATTCATATTAACTTTGATGAAGTTAATTACAATGTGTCTGGGAGATGTTTGTTTGGGTTAAGTCATCCTTGGGTTCTGAAACTGTCTGCAATCTGAATTTCAGAATCTCTTGCTATGTTTAGGAAGTTCTCCTCAATTATCTCTTGGAGTAGAGTATCTGGCTCTTTCAAAATAACCTTGTTGCCTTCAGGAATTCCTATAAGGTGAATGTTTGCTTTCTTGGAATTGTCCCACTGCTCTCTGAGAGAATAATCCATTTTTGCTCTCCACTTCTCTCCCTTTTTGAGCATTTGGGATCATTCAAAAGCTTTGTCTTCAATGACAGAAATCCTTTCTTCTCCCTGCTCCATTCTGTTACTGAGGTATTCTGTATTTCTCATATCTTGGAGGGCTGCAAATTATTTTCTTAATGTGTCAAAATCTTTGGTGATTTTGTCTTTGAATTCATTGAATTCTTAGACAACTTTTGAATTATTCCTAGACTTTTTACTTCCAAATTTACTTGAATTCTGTTAACCTTATTTGCCATCCAAATTCTATACTTGATTTCTGACATCTCAGCCATTTGTTTATGAATGGGATCTTCTGTTGTGTCCACCTTGTGATTCCTTCAGGTAGTTGATCTACTGATTATTCATGTTGCCAGATTTTTTTCTACTGATTCCATCACATGATTATTTTTCACTGTTTGCCTAGATGAGCAGGTAAGGTGAAATTGGATTGGGGGTTCCTGGAGTAGTGATTAACAAGCCCTTTGCCAGAAAGCTGATATTTGTGACTAAAGCTTTTCCCCTACAGCTTTGCAAAGGCTCCATACAGTACTATAGCCTGTGACTCTGGGGACCTGCTTCATGTGGTGGAGCTAGTTGACTCTGTCTTGTATTCAGCTGGTCTCTGTCCAATCCTAGTGAATCAGTGACTTTGGGTTGAAGTCTCAGCTGTGGAGAAGTAAGAGCAACTAAGACATCCTGTTCCCCACAGCCAACAACTGGAAGAGGAAAATCAAACCTTCTCACTACAACATAACCAGGGTACCATCTGGGAGGGTCCTTGGGTAATTGGCCCAGGTCAAGACATCCAAACCAATTGTCTCATCAGCACCAACTCTCAAGTGGGAGAGTTCAAAAGGTCTCCAGCAAGTAGATGGCAGGGGTCTACTGGCAGCTCAAATGTGGCTTACTCCAGTGCTCCATAGAGTCAGAAATGTCTGCTCAGCAAATGAGTTAGTTGCAGGGATCTTGATGCCTCCTTCCCCACCTTGCACTTCCATTACACCCAGTGACTGTAAAACCCAAGAGTCTGTGGCCCAATTCCTTCCAATGAGCAAATGCACCCGGGGTTTGCACCTGCCAGAGTCACAGGAAGATCAATATCTCCTTGGCCATTCTGCCACACTCTGCCACCAGCCAGCAGGGGGAGCTGAAGTCTGACTACCTCAGGTGCTCAATGGAAGCTGGAGAGTGTCACTCAGTTCCAGTCCTGTCCTGGGCTGATGCTGCTGCCATTTATATTCTCATGGAATTTGCATTTTTGCCCCGGCAGTGTTCCATGGGCCAGGTGCATTTTGAATTCACAGAAGGTGCATCTTAGACCCACCTTGCATCACCACTTTGCAAATTCTCCCAGAGTTGGTATCTCTGCTGCCCTCTTTGGTGGAGTGGGCATGATTAGAGCTCACAAAGGGCTCTCAATTCCTGCCCCACCTTGAGCTGATGCCGCTGCCACATACCCTCTTATCCCAGATAAGCTTCACTTGGAACCAGGTACATCTTGAGCTCACAACAGCAGCAATTTTGACTCAGCTATGCCATGGGAGTATGCTGCCTCTGTGTATGCATATTCTAGTCTCAGTCCCCTCTGTGCTCTGCCAGGGCAGGAATTGCTGCAGGCATACCCTTTACTCACAGGGCCTGCATTGCCATCCCAGATCTGCTCCACCAGTGGTTGCTCCCAGAGTAGAGGCCTGGCTCTCTCTGGTTGCTAAGAGAGATGGGAAGTGTTTCTCCAAAATGCTGTCAGGGTATGAGCCCTATTGTTCTCGCTGGTGCTGCTGTGTTGTGCTCTGCTGTGGGACACCATTTCTCCCTCTCCCACTTGGCTTGCTCACGTCACAGTCCCCACTTTACACCCATGCCTCTGATTCAGCACAGACTTGTAGGAGCCCACACCTTGCCCATATCTCTCAGGAAATAGCCCAAGAGTCTGGACTTTGTAGGGACAGGCTCTCAGACCTTGGGTTGGGAATGGAGGGGAGTGCTGGGAGTTCAGAATTGTGGAAAGAGTATAGGAGAATTCCAAGGCACACAGGTGGGTTCTCTCTAGGGAAGAAGTTCCAGTTTCTAGCCAGTCTCGCCCATGGGATAAAATAGGAGACCTGAACTCTGCTTGCTTGTATGTAGAAAGTACACTGTGAATTGTTCTCCTGGGGGAGGGGACTCCCATCTGCTTGGCATGGGTTTTGTACCTATTGTTTGTTTCCTTGGGGTTGCAGCTCACCTAAGCAGGAGTAATGTGCACTTTTCAATCTTGTCTCTTGGCTCAGCTACAAACCATCAGGTTAGTTGATAAACTTCCATCCATTAACTTTCCTTCTGGACAGAAGCCTTTGTGGAAAGCTGGCTCCATTCAGCCGTCTTGTCTCTTTCCTGAACATTTTAAACATTAAAATAAAACTAAAAAGTTTTAAAACAAATAAACACACACACTGTGGAATAATACTCGGCAACAAAAGTGAGAATACTTTTGAGAAACAAAAAAATGGGGTGAATATTAAGGGAATAGTGTGGAGTAAAAAAAGCCAATCCCAAATATTCAAATCCTGTATGGTTGTATTTATATAACATTTTAAAAATGGTGCCATTATAGAAAAATAAAAAAGTTTAGTTGCCACAAATCAGAAACAAGGGCCTTGGGGAGTTAGGTCACGGCTTCAAAAGGGCAAGAGAAAGTATCTTTCTGATGATACTTCAAAGTCAAGCTCTTAAATAGCTTGACTATCAATAACAACATCCCAGTTGTACTGTTATATCATAAGTTTTAAGGTGACACGCACTGGGAGAAACTGGGTAAGGGGTACACAAAATTTCTGTGTGTTACTTTTTACAACTGTATCAGTACAAAATATTTTAATTAATATGCTATTTTTTAAAAATTAAGTAATAACTCCACTCTTAAATCAAATAAGAAATCAAATAATTTATTAACTAGATTAATCTACTTAAATTTATACTTGGTGGTTTCTTTCCAAGTTAAATTACTTGATTTTCAAAGAGAAATTAGCACATAATTTATACTTCATTTAAATCTAACACCACTGTTTGAGAAAATAATTTCTATTTAACATATACTGCTTTTTATCAAAAATCTTAAACTTGTCTATCTTCTCTGACAGACTGTTCTTGGGAAAACAATTTTTTATATTCCAAATACCTAAAACTGTGGCTATAATTCAGCAGATTTAAGGTAAAATTATGTTAAGTGATTGAAAAATTGTAGGTTGTCAATCTAATATTGCAAGAAGCAGTAAAGGATTACAGTGATTAATTCATTAGGGTAAAACAAAAATAATGTTCTAACTAAATAACATGCCCCCATCTTTTCCACTCTGCCCATTGTTTGTTTGCTTAAAGCTCTTATTAGTTGATTTATTATGACTCCTCTCCTTCTCTACACAGGGAGTACACAATTAGAGATTCTTGTCATATGTTAATTTGAAGGGCAAATATATATGGAAGACTTACAAAAGAGGGCTATAGAAACTCTAATAACTATACTATTTTTATTTATTTATTCATTCATTCATTCATTTTTGAGACAGAGTCTCATTTTGTCACCCTTGTTAGAGTGCCATGGCATCACAGCTCACAGTGACCTCAAACTTTTGGGCTCAGGCAATTCTCTTGCCTCAGCCTCCCAAGTAGCTGGAGGTACAGGCACCCATCACAACATCTAGCTAGTTTTAGAGATGGGGTCTCGCTCTGGCTCTGGCCAGTCTCAAACCTGTGAGTTCAGTTAATCCACCCACTTTGACTTCCAAAAGTACTGGGATTATAGATGTGAGCCATACTACACTATTTGTAAAAGAAAAAAAACTTCCAAATTAAAATGTATCTTTACACTTAGCCAGTGAGTAACAAATGAACTACTTGAAGTTCCATAACTTTCTGTAAATGAGGATGTCCATAACTGCCTATAAGGGTTAAGTACTTTTTCTAACTGTTCAAATTATAGAATTACAGTAATTACATTTTCTATAACAATGGTCCTAATTTTGTTAAGGGAATATGTGTTTCTCTCTCTGTGTATGACATATGATTTCATTATTAGTATTTTTCTTATTGTTATCAAAATGTCCAAAAAAAGTGCATGAGCTACCTGAAACAGTGCCTAGTTTCTACAAAAATTAGTAGGACATCATGTCAAAATAATAGGGGATGTTTGCTGGTGATTCTCTCTCACACATTAAACACACATATCCTACAAAGAGAGAAGCGGAGAGAGAAAGAATTGGCCAATAAGCATTTTTATTTCTTGGAATTGTAAAGAGATTATTCAAATACCAAGCACCAGATGTATGAGAAAATTGTGGAAGTATCTAAAATGGTACAGAAAAATATCAAGTGTCTTCAATAATGACAAGAAAAAAGTGCATTGCTTAGAGTACATGCTTCAGAGTTATCTGATTTTACACTGTTTTGTTTTCATAAAACTATTTTTAAGACACTTATAATTCTATAAGTTATAGGTAATATCAATGCAAATAATTCTCATTTATAGGCATAGAAATAAATCCTCTATGATGAGAAAACAATAAATTATCCCAACCTCACTCTCAAGAAAAAATATAGTTTTTCACCTATTTGTAATGTTTTGGTTTATATATGTCCCTGGTTTTAAAAATTTTTCTATGAACATGTGAAACATCTACTGATTCTTTCATTAATCAAATAAAATAATGATATATGTCATTTTACATTTGTATATGTCATGATATATTACCTTTTATCTTTTAACAAGTATAAATGAAATTTCATTACATAAATAGCTAAAGTCTTATAATTATAAACTACATTGGGCCTGTTTTTTGATCTTACATTCAACTAATATTTTGTGAAATATATTTAAAACTACATCTCCACACATCTGCCAGAATAGCTAAAAACCAGTAAATAAAACAGCCTGACAATACCAGATATTGGAAAGAGATGGAACAGAGTTCTTATACATTCTTTGCTGAATATAAAATGACACAATTACTTGAAAAATATTTTCTTATAAAAACTGTAAACTAACATAAAATTTTAAATCCTTCAACTAACTGAATGGAAACTTTCTTGGCCTGGAAGACCCCAGAAATATCCTACAGCTGAGTTGCAGGTGATAACAAAGGAGGTTACACTTGCCCCATCATTCCCCCTTCCCTTCTTGGAGATATCCTTTTTAAACTCATTAACAGATCTCACACTATACAAGACAAAGCTTCGACTATACCCACAGGTCATCAATTTACTTAACAGATTGCTTGAGTCTGGGTATATACCTGGTGACCTGTCTCATTAACAGACTTCCTTATTTTAAAGCATGCCCAGCTTTTAGAGAAAGCTCCATTTCATTAGCCAATTACAAATTAAAGAATCTTCATACCCACCTATAGCCTGTAATGCTTGTTTGGAGATGTTTTTCCATTATGGGCCAAATGAAGCATAGTGTAGTTATGGGTGAATCTGGAGAGAAGTCCACAGGAAACTTGTAACACATCCTTCAGTTTGGCAGGGAACAGGCTGAAAATCATCTACCACTTTACATGTTTCATCATAGTAAGGAAAGAGGCATGGACAGAAAATAGTTAAAGAAAATACTTGGCTAAATTGTTGCCCATTCCCACACACACCACCACACACACTGTGCCCGATTCACAGTGCTCTGAACTGGGAAAGATAAGATCTGAAAGGAAGTCAACTTTGCAGCTATGGAACAACAGTGATGATGAGGTGAAAATATGTGGATAAGTACAAAATAAACATGTCAATATGCTTTAGAGAGTCAAGCTTATCCCACTTGTCAAAAATGTAGCTGGCTCCCATGAAAACAGTGAGAGGAAACAAGAGCCACTGCTCAAAGTTGATAACAAGTATCAATGCTTAACAAGTTGAGGCAGAAATCACAGAGGAAATATGTCAAGCTAAGATTTCCTAGGATATTATATCCTTCCCTGCACCAACATTAAATAAATGTAACTCTATAGCTCAAGTGCTAGAGTGAAATTATAAATGTTTCTCCCAGATTCTGGAGAGGATAATCAAAGAAGGCAACACAGAACACAACATTATGAAAATGAAGTTACTTAAATTTAAAAATTCTACATGAAGTTATTTAATTATACAAATAGAAATTATTAAAAAAAAATACCTGAAACTAACTAACTGTAAGAAAGGGCTAACATCAGGCACGTCTCCAAATACAGAACAGAAGACAGAACAAACAACATCACTGAATTAGAGAAAGATGTGTGGTGCTGGAATTCAGTATGTGATGATACTGAGCCATGTCCAAAATAACAGAAAGATAACGTCAAAGCTAGCCTCTTTACTCTCACAGCCTGATTAGTGGCTACTTGTGTGTTCTTCTTCAAGAATTCTGCTTGGAGCTGTAATCCAGCCAAACAAAATATGATTTAAAACAAATAAGATGTGATCAAAATGCATAAATGATTCTCTAAAACAACCTAGAAGCAATGAACGTTCTATCGGTAATGAGGTAATCAGGTATCATGTCCTCACTAAAATCAGGGCACCTTGGGAATGAGGCAGATTATGGATCTGGAGCAGAGAACATACTAATTGACTATGTTGGGTATAGTAAAGAAAGCAACGGAAGCACTAAAGCAAATAAAAATACTTTCATTTCGGTTTATAAAAAGGACAAAGAAGCCAGCTTGAAGGGATTCCTTTGATTAATTGGCTAAATTTGTGATAATGGAAACACAACAGAGAAAAAAACAAACAAATAAATAAAACCCTCCAAATCCCACATCCAAATGAATTTAAAATTTAAAATAAATAGCAAGCTTACAGCAACACTTTCCAAACTGAGTAGGGAAATAGGAAAGCCCTTTCTAGAAAAATGGTGGTGTACATTAACTACAAAACTATCCTTTGCAAACCAAAATTTGATAATTGATTCCATAGGGATTCATCAACAGAACTGTGTCTCCAGACCTCCAAAAATTAGACCAGAGAGTTCAACAGCTATGAGCAGTCAGCAAAGGTCCATTTAGCACTAACAACTTCTGTTCCATTGTAAGGCCAGTGGGGAATGCATGTGTGTTATAGTGAAAATAGTGATGTAAATCTCCTGAATGCATAGTCTTGGAATTAAGAAAATCAAAAACTTGATGGAATGACTTGGCTCAGCGCCTGTAGCTCAAGTGGCTAAGGTGCCAGCCACATACACCTAAGGTGGCGGGTTCTAATCCAGCCCGGACCCGTCAAACAACAATGATGGCTGCAACCAAAAAAAAATAGCCAGTCGTTGTGGCGGGCACCTGTGGTCCCAGCTACTTGGGAGACAGAGGCAGGAGACTCCCTTGAGCCTAGGAGTTGGAGGTTGCTGTGAGCTGCAATGCCACAGCACTCTACCCAGGGGGAAAGCTTGAGGCCCTGTCTCAAAAAAAAAAAAAAAAAATTGACTTAAGGAAGACAATTAAAGTCTAGGTCAAGACAGGGTAACTGAAATCTTGGAACTCAGCTATCAACAGGGTCTGATTATTTGAGAAGAGGAAAGAGGAGGGTCCTGGATGGGGACTCAGCCGGTTTGCAAGGCATGCAAGATTAGGAATTAACAGCTCAAACAGACCAGTGAAATCTTGGAGAGGAACTTGGTCAATAAAGTCAGAGAGATTTAGAAGCATTTGTGGCAGAGATATTCAAAAGGAGTTAAAAGTACAATTACAAAACATATAGATGGCATAAAATAACCACATAAGATGCAAAAAGTGGCTAGATTTTGAAATTCTCCAGAAAAGTATGCTTTAAGTTTCCACAGCTCTGAAAGTAAAATGGAAAACAGATTGTCTCTAGGAAAGAGGATCAGAGACAGTCTTGAGCTGATGGGACATGTAATGAGGTCATCTTTCCAACCCTGGTGCACAGGGAAAAAGGGTCCCTGCAGTGTGACACCAGACAGGCCACCCAGACTTTTGCAGTTCTTGCTGGGGTTGCTCACCCAGAGCATGATGAAACTATAAGAGAACCTCTAGTTCAGGCCCTCCCACAAGTCTGGAGTAGACTGGTAGAAATTTTACTTTGGCCTTGGCAAGAATGAATAGCCGGTTGAATAGGTAAAGGGACCTCGGCCACTCTTTCCAGCATTCTTAAAAAACAAGGGAGAACAAGAGAGAACAAGGGAGACAAAGGGAGAAGGGTTTCTGTGAAAAATTACAGCAGGATGGAGGTGGGGGTTGCAGCCTACCAGAAAAGTCACAGAGGCTGTCCTAGTTCCTTGATGATCTTGGGCACCTGTCCAGCCTTGCAGCAGCTGTCTGTGAGTGAACCACAAGCTTCCAACCCTCGTGCAGGTGTGGTGTTCTCTCACAAGGCTTTGAACTTGGGAAAAACCAGCAGGCCTACCAAGTTGTTGCCTTCCTATTTCAAGTGCAACTGAAGTGAGTGGAAGGTCCGTTGACTGTTTCCAGGGGTCCTCAAACTTTTTAAACAGGGGGGCAATGCACTGTCCCTCAGACAATTGGAGAGCCAGACTGTGGCCCCGGGACGAGTCAGCTGCTAAGCAGGACAGGCAGCAGTGGCAAAACCACCTGGCGTGCTGGATAAATGTCCTAGGTGGGCATTTGAGAACACCTGGTTTAAATTCTTTTCTCAATGGTGCTTTTAAACTGCAAAACTGACAAAGTGCCAGTGCCAGGGACCTTGGCAAGTTCATGGTCATCCAGGAGCCACCTATTCTCCTGTGGAAGTTCTGTAAGGCTTCTGTGTTAACCCTCCTGGTGCTTGTGCCTGCATTATGGTGAACTTATCTTAAGATGCAATGTAACCAAAATAGCCACGTATTTATTTTCAATAGTGCTTTATGTTTTACTGAGGGATAAAGTTTGAATGCTTACATTTTTAACCAAATAAAGCTACAAAGCCTTAAATGAATTATTTATTTCTAAACATACGACTCAATAAATTATTTGCCAGTTTACATTGTAGATTTATTATCATTATTAATATTATTATTGTTGTTATTTCTATTAGGATTTTAGTGGATATTGAAATTGTAATGAAAATACAATTTAGCAATCACATTGAAACACTCATAAGGAGAGAAGTTCATTGGGAAACAAGATATCTGCCTGATGTTAAAATACCACCCTACCAGTAACAGGCCATTTGCAAAAGAGGGAAAAATTTAATTTAACAGTCATGAGACATGTCAATAATCACCTTCGGGAAGTGATAAAATTAGCCCCATTAATAATAGGATATCATCACAAGTGTTTCCTTCAATGATGTGCTATAAAGTACACAGCATTATCTACTACGTTTTATAGTCAAAAATATTTAACAAGAATTCAGTCAACTATATGTTTATTTTCTAGTTTACAGTAATACTAAAGAGAGAGACCCTACTGAAATAAAAAGACTTATGAGGAGGGAACAGGAATGGAGAAGTAATTTGGGAATGCAGAACCTTCTATGAGTTTAAGCTTAGTCCTTAGACGTACAGCCTCACCTGGAAGCTTCCCAGAATTACACAATGTCAGACCCTAAGCTGGACTTACTAACTCAGAATCTGTTTTTTAGAAGATTCCTAGATAATTGTGATGTGCACACTAAAATTTAGGAGCATTGATCTACAAAATACCTGACCATGACTCTTCAAAAATCAGTCTAAATATTAATAAAAAGGTGGAAAAACACTTTAGAATAAAAGAGATTTAAGAGACATTAAAAATCAAATTTAGTGTTGGAAACTTAAATCCATCCTGGTTCAAAAAAGTTAGAAATTTATAAAATATTATATTAGAAACACTGAGGCAGTTTGAATATGGACTATAATTTAGATATTACTGAACATTTGGTCTTCATAGGTGTGCTAATGGTATTGAAGTTATTAAGAGATACATATTAAGAATTTAAGGGTGAATCGACTTGATATATGCCACATACATTCAAATCGTTGTACATAATGAGATTTTGCTGAGAGAGGTAAAGCAAAGATGGAAAAATAATAACAATAAAAGAATATCCAAAGACGTTATTTGTTACATGAGCATTTTAGCCTCCTGTGTTTTGGAAATGTTACTAAATTTAAGAAAAGAGAATGGAAAAGTCATAGGATGAGATGAATAGCTACAATAGCTGAGTACACTTAAAATTACAATAAGGTTGGAATAACTGCTGTTAAATTATTATAATCTTTAAAAAGAAACACTATAATGTAATACATTATTTGATATTAAAGTAGCATGGCACAAATACCATAATAAATTGCAAAATGTTCATAAAATGTCAATATTTTGAACAATTTATGCCTGGATCAAGAATAATTAATTAATCAATTATTTAGAATAGATAATTCTTCTTTAGTATATATAAAGCATATGTTGGTGGGGATGGAAGGAGAGTTTCAAAACCAAGAATCATACTTTCCTTAGTCTGATAATCTGTTCCTTACCCCCAGTCCACAGATCCTAAATCAATAGTATTTACCCTTTGTGTGTGCTGGGAAGAAATGAGGTTGAGAACCACTTAGACCAGAGATAGACGTAACCATATATGGGATTTTAGAGAGGGAATCTTAATCACCACTATGTCAGACAAAAAAAAAAAAAAAGAATGATAAAGAGAAATAGCTTCCTTGATTAACATTTTATATGGATATCTGGGTTGTGTTTAAAAACAATGATTTAGGTGATAAACATTTCTTTATAAAGTTATTACTCTGTGTGGTTGAAAATGTATCAATTAGTATTTCACTTTAGAAAGAACAATGCAAATACCATTTAGGACTGTTATTATGCCTGTGCACTAAAAATAATCTCAAGATCGCCTCACTCCGCTCGGCACCTGTGGCTCAATCAGCTAAGGCGCCAGCCACATACACCTGAGGTGGCAGGTTGGAATCCCCAGCCCGGCCTGCCAAACAACAATGATGGCTGCAACCAAAAAATGGCCAGGCGTTGTGGCGGGCGCCTGTGGTCCCAGCTACTTGGGAGGCGGAGGCAGGAGACTCGCTTGAGCCCAGGAGTTGGAGGTTGCTCTGAGCTGTGATGCCATGGCTCTCTACCCAGGGGGATAGCTTGAGGTTCCATCTCAAAAAAAAAAGATCACCTCACTCAAGAAATATTAATACAGTGGCCTGGCATCATATTTTAGCGTTTACTGCAGACTAAGGATAAATTGCTCTTCCTTAACATCATCTGGCTTTGAAGAGCTGTGATGTTTATTCAGTTTAGTCCAGTAGGGCACAACAGGATGCTTTCCACCTTACTGATCTAAACATAATAGGAACCATGTGCTCCAACTGTGACATGCTGCTATTAGCTATTACAGTGGCACTCTTCACAGCAACATGCTGGAGCCCTGTACATCTTCCTGTTATAAATTAGTCCTATGAGTAAATAAAATCATCACCTTTTAGTAAACATTATATTATTTTATAAATTTTAATGTGCCAAATATAGAATTATTATTTCCATGACTACATAAAAACATACATAGAAATATATATGGATGCACCTGCATTGTAACATAATTTTAATTCTCAATTATATTTGATAAATCATAAATCATTATATTTCCATTCTCTTTTCTTGAAATCAAGTAAAACATATCCATAGATCTTATTTTTCATTGTTTTCAAAGCCCATATAATTAAATTATAAAAGTATATACAATTATAAATTTAATACTGAAACATCTCTGAAGTCACCGAGCCCTGTGGAATTTAGGCTATGATTAGGTCGATCCCTTTTGCAATGTTTATGGGAAAGCAAGTTTTTTATCTGCCTTGGTCATTCCCTACCATGCTCTCCTCATTACTCTTCCACTGAATTTGTGTGTATTTGAGTCAGGGTTCTCCAGAAAGACAGAATCAATAGGAAACCTCTACATACAAGAAAGGATTTATTTGGAGACTTGGCTCATATTATTAACAGGAGGCCAAGAGGTCCCAAAGTAGGTCACGTGCACAGAAGCTGTTTCATGAATTAGTCAAAGGCCTGGGAAGTACTAGGTGGGCTGATGGTGTAACTAACAGCTGGGGTCTGAAGGCCTGAAAGCCTGTGGAGATGCTGGTGAAGTCCCAGCTCCTAAAGCCAAGAGAACCTGGAGTTCTGATCTCTAAGGGCAGGAGAGGATGGGTTTCTAGGCTCTCAAAGAGAAAGGGAATTCTTTCTTCTGCATTTTGTGTTCTGTTCAGACCCTCAGCCCCTTAGATTGTGCCTACTCATGTTAGATATGGCCAAATCATTCTATACTCAGTCCAATGATTCAAAGGCAATCTCTTCTTAAAACATCCTTGCAGACATACTCAGAAATAATGGTTTACTAGCTGATTATCCCTTAATCCAATTACCTTGACAAATAAAATTACCCATCGCACTATTAATTATTTTGTCTTTTATTTTATCTGTTATTTCAATGTCTTTTGCTGAATCCTTCTCATTAGGTGAGATGTACATCTATGTAATCTATACAATTCAACAAATTATTTTCTTAAACAATAATGATATCATCCCATAACAAGAATTCAGGTGCTAATTATAAAATTAATATTGTTCTTATTACTATCACATTCTACGGAACTAACAGAAAACTAGTCACATATCTTATCTTATATTATACTTTATAAACAAAGATGAAGACAGAAAGTAAAAAGATCAAAAAGCATTTTGAATCAGCAGTGCTCAACTCTAGCATTTGAAAGCTTGGCTTCAAATAAGTGTGCAATAAATTCCTGATCACTTTTTCTCACTTTAGTAACTTTCTGCTTTTAAAGATACAAAAATTCATCTAGTAACCCAAAACTATATAAAAGGGATACATTTTTGTCTTCAGAGTGTGGATATCCTTTATTAATATACTGTCTAAATTTAAAATAAACACTACATGATATTTGTCTTATAAAAATGTACATAATATGAGGCAGAACCTGTGGCTCAAAGAAGTAGGGTACCGGACCCATATGCTGGAGGTGGCGAGTTCAAACCCAGCCCCAGACAAAAACTGCAAACAAACAAACAAACAAACAAAAAACTGCAAAAACTTCATAATATGAAGTTGCTATATTTTCAGAAGTTACCTAATTCGGTTGTTCTCATCATGTATGTCATGCTGGCATCCTAAAAATTTCTGGGAGTAACCAGGGGAGTCCAGCTGACATTTCATTAATGGGACCAAGAATGCTAGCTTTTCTAAAATGCATGGTTCAATATAAACCCCCCCAAAGTTATTGTATACCTTCTGTAACTATCATTTGTGAATCGAACAATGTGTATATAAAAATTATCAGAGCATAGGACCTAACCAAGTTTTTATGTAAACAAAAGTGGTTTTTTTACTCAGTTACATATGTTAAATGTTTCATCAATATAATTATTGTATAAATAACTACAGGAATTTTACTTTATTTCCTTCAGAATTTTACCAAGTTGTTCATCATTTTAAAAAACTATTGCCTTAAGTAGAACACACCTGTATTAGTTTGCAATAAAATATGTCTGACTGACTCAAGTTGATTCTGTATATAAAGGTAAGAAAAATAATTATTTAAATCTTTTCATGAATTTGAGCACACACATTTAAAACTTCCTAATATCTATTATTGAACCTTTTAATATTTCTTTTGTTGATTTTCACTGTTCCAACTGGATTTGAAAAATTATTTGTGTTTTATTTCAGAGTATTATAGAGATGGTGTATTTTGGTTACATAATTTGTACATTTTAAGTCAATGTTATCGATGGGTCACTATGAAAGTTTTGTGAACCATAACTAGACTGTGTTATGGTTCATTATTTCACTTCCAAGAAACACATTCAACAGTGCCTTTTCTGATTCACCCACACAAGCTTCTAATTGCTTGGCTTATCATTGTTGCTGAGAAGGCCTAATTTGTTTCTGTCAGCGTGGATTTTATGTTTCTTGATTTTCGTGTATCTCAAAACTTTTGTAATTTCACCCACAATATGGGTGTTGTACCCACCTACCTTTCCTCATCCTTCTCCTGCTTGGTTTCTGTTTAGGTCTCCTTCCATGTGTCATGATTATTAATCAACTTGTTTCTATTTAATATGCAGAACATGAGGTGTTTGCTTTTCCTTCCTTGTGATACTTCACTGAAAAGAACAGTCTCCAGTTCTATCCAGGTTATTCCAAAAGATAAATATTAATATTTCAAGATACTAAAAGGGGTGCCACAAAATATATGCTAGACAGAGTGACCATCAGTCCTTGGTATGGAAAACCAGATCTAGGTTATATTCAGCCCTTTGGAAATCATGTGACCCTTGACTTTTAGTGACTGAATTTAGAGCTGTTTATTTACAACTTTGCATTTCTTTTGTAACAGAGAGGATACTTAAGTTACTCTGTTACTCAGTTTCCTAGAAATTAAGATGATTATAGCACTTCCTTTGAGGGCTTAGTACTATTATAGTTGAATTCATATGTATAAACAACTTAGAACAATCGGTCAATAAGAAGTAGATATTCTCAACCTCTCAACCTTGTTAGAATCCCCATTGTCATTATTAATTAGAAAAAAATATGCATGAATAAAAAATGAAGATTACAGGGATAGCTATTTTCAGGAAGGACTGAAGAGTGTTTACCTAAACATTTAATCATGATAGTAAACTGGTTAGAAAATTACCGGAAAGTTAAGTTGCTGACAATGATAGTAGAAATATACCCAAATGTGAAGAAAGTAAGCTTCAATTTGGCAGGATAGAGGAAAAACACCAGAATAGGGAGGAAATCAGTATGGTGATATCATTTAATTGTTTAGAAACTTGAGCTCACAGGAATTGTTCCACTCAATCAATGTGTGAGGAGGCTAAGGTTATACAGTGGTTCTCAACCTGTTGGTCCCAACACCTTTGTAACAATGAAAATACATCCTGCACATCAGATACTTACATCACGATTCATAACAGTAGCAAAATTACTATTATGAAGTAGCAACAAAAATAAATTTATGGTTGAGGGGTCACCACCACATGAGGAACTAACTGTATTAAAGGGTTCTGGCATTAGGAAGGTTGAGAACCACTGGGAACAATGAGGGGTGATTATTTCCTCAACCCACATAACTCCTTATACAGATAAAATAAAAGTAATGTCAAGGAAATTTTGGAGTAAAAAATTATTTTATAAAAGTTAAAAGGCTTATGTTAAAATGGAAAAGAAGGGCTCCACCTAGCACTGGTATGTGTTTATGTTATTAACCATAGGGAAATGCGCTATTCGACAGTCATTTCTTTTCTTCCCAATCATAAATTTACTTGAACCATTGTTTCAAAATCTCTGAAATCATTTTACTCATATAAATAGTCTACTATATAACAACTGCAATAATAATAGTAATGATAATTATAGAAAGCATTTAACATCTGATAGAACTTATTATTTATTAAGTAGTATTTTTAGAATTATCTAATCCTTACAATTACCCAGTAAAAAAAGCATTCATGTCACCATGTGGATGAAAAAGAATTAAAAAAAAAGAGAGAGGCCATATTATAGGGATGATTCTTAGGTTAAAATTTTAATGGAATGAGTTAATGTATGTTCAAAAGAATTCACAGTTATTCAGGAAATAACATGTTTTACGCCTTTGAAGTTTTTCATTCTCACATTAGTTCATTGTCTCATACTCTTTATAATTAATACACTATGGTAAGAGGAAGAGGTAGGAGTTTAAAATAGCTTAGGCAGGATAGGGCATAAACATAAATGAAAGCATAGAGTATCAAGTTAGAAAGTTACAAACAATTCTTCAAACTAAAAAGATCAACATGTGTTTGAGTAGTTTAGACATACAACTAGTTCAAAAAGTGGATAATTCACACACACTTAAACCACACAGAATGAATCAGTGATAAATACTGAGGTTAGAACTGATTACAGATTTGGGGTACATGCCTAAATCATGAGAGGGCATCTGGTTTAGAGTCCCCCTAGCAATAATGTACATAAAAATTTCCCTCCTACTCATACAAAATGAGTTTAGACTTTTTGGTTGTGTTACTGACATTGAGTTTTATCTGGTTGGTGGTGTGAATGAATTACTAGTGGGTGGTTGTTTTTCCTAAGAAAAAGTGGTCAAAAGTTTATCTGAAAGTATTCTAAAAATTAAACCAAAATGCTTATTTGGAGCACAATTATATTTAAAATGAATTTCAACTGTAAACTGTTATAGGCAATAAAAAGTGAATAGCATTACTTCTTTGCTTTAATAATCTTACAAATGTGTTTATTAAACTTTAAAAAATGTAAACATGTCAAGATTCGTATAAACTCAGCCTTCTGTTTCTAGGACAGAATTTTAATGAAAAAAATGTGTATTATAAAACAAGGAACTTTGTTTAATTTTATCCTAGAGTCTAAGTGCAATGTATCAGAAAAAGAAATGGTTAACTAGCAAAGGCCAAATACTGTCTATACCATATCTCCTTTGAAGTATTTCTTTCACTCTGGAGAAAACATGAGAGATTGGCAGAATAGTAATTTTGCACAGAGTTCGTTTTTTTCTCTTATCCAATTTTTATTTGATTTAATCCACTTTTATTCTATAATAATTTCACATTAAATCGAGTTGCTATGGAAATAATGGTCAGATCAGGCATTTACATGACATGGTACTACCTAACTTATTTCTCCTTAATTTAATAGTACACAAATTGAGTTTGAATATAAGATGTCTAAGGAAATTTATCACTAGATTTTGTGGTTGGACTTCTGTATAAGGCCCTCTTACTTAATGACAATAATAAATCAATGTCTCAGTAAAATCAGTGTAAGAATCATTCCTTTTAATTGTCCTCGCTTAAGGAAACATCTGTCAATGCATTTATTCATACATGACTTGTCTTGCATGATGTTCTAAAGATCACAAGATAACACAAAAAGATATATTCATTATCTTCATAAAATTTATAATCTAATAAGCTTAAATATTCACACTTTATGATAGTTCACTCTGGATGTGAAATTAAGAATGTCAGGATGTAAGTTATGTTCAATATTTTATTTGCGTTTCTAAAAGTATTTGAAACAAGTAATAATTAAAACAACAGAATTCCATATAACACTTACTGTGATTGCATTTAAATATTAAAGAATCATAAATGTTTAGTTCTAAAAACACTCATATAGCCCAACACCTCATATCCAAGGTAGGAGAACTGAATTCCAGAAAGTTATGATAAATTCAAGTTAGTTAGACGCAAAATAAGAATGCCACTCAAGTTCCTGACTTTAAAAACTGTTTTCTTTCCAAAATTCTCTACCTCTCCCTGGGATATATTGTGATATCTACCATTTGGAAGGCACACTGAATGCAATATAAATTTTGGAAACACAAAAAATGCAAGTTTGCTCCCATCAGCTTTATTCCTGTAGAATGGAATAATGTGATTCATTTGTTTTCAAAATCAGATAAAAATCTTATTATATATGAAAGTAAAAATATAGGTAAATAAAGGAGAAAAGGATCTTAGGCACAAAGCTATATATGTTAAGCCTCATTCTAGTTTATTATGAACAGCACATTAAAATCCATAAATTAAAGCACATTTGATCAGAAGTATCATCCATTTATAAAACAGACATTTGTACACGGAGAAGAAAGATTTAAATCATAGTTTTTAAAGTTTTGGACTACAGGGAGGTGTTGCTTTGTCTCGGTTTAACAAATTTTATAACTGCTTATATATTCTTCTCAGATTTCATCTTGTAGGTCATTATATCTCCACCACTTAAAAGAAAACCAACAATAATCAAAATTAAAAGTAAACATGCAAAGCACAAAACAACAGGTACACCTACTAGATATCACTGAGGAAAATGCAATATGAAAAGTTGACAAAATCAAAAAAGATTAACCTAAAATATACATAAATCATAATGAGGTAATTACAATTAAATTTGTTTAATAATTTCCTCCATACATCTTTATGGTTCTTTTGTACTCCAGAATTTAAATTTTTCAATGTACTGTAATGAACTTTATCCATTAAACTTAAATATCTCTTACATCTATGAGCTTTTCATCCTACGTTTCAGCCGTGTATTTAAGGTATTTCAATGTGATTACGCACGTAAGGTTTTTTTACTTTCATATAGTTGCTTTTTAATAAGCATTTTTAAGATTTGTTTGGAGAAATAATATTGTACCTAATAGAATTATAAGGCTTAAACATGCTAGGCATTTTCCACCCGAGGCCTATTTTTTTGTTTATTTCCTTTGTTGGGGAATGAGCTCCAACATGAGGTCTGACAATTAAGTTTGCAAACTCGTCCTGGAAAAAAACAAATGCATGTCTCATTGCTGAATATCACTGTTAGAGCAGTGCAGTGGCTTGAGGTAGTTGCTAAAATAATTGAAAACAGCAAGTAAAGTTTTACCAAGAAAGAAAGTTTATTAACAACTTAAGCAGCAACCTGGGCCCTGTCCTAGTGATTGCAGACTCCCTCGAAAGCGCAGGTTAGGGTTTTATGCATGACTTTAGGGAATATCAGCTGCTTCGTGGCAGTTTTCTGAGGTCTTAATTAACTCTGTTCTCAAAACCACCTACCTACAATATCCTGAAAACAATCCACTTGCAGGGTCAGCCCCATTCCCATAATACCAACCCCAGGTCAGCCTCACACAAACCAATCCAATGAGTCTAACCATTTCTTTTATCTGCCATGCTTACACCTAATATCACTACGGTCACCTTCAAAGTACTACCCTTGGGAAACTACGCCAGCCCCTTGTACACCTTTCAAAGCAATTTTAGAACTCTTTTTTCTGGAATGTCTATCAAAGCTGTCATCATATTACTGATGTCCTGAATGTCATTAAAATGTCTTCCTTTCAATATTTCCTTCATCTTTGGGTAAAGAAAATGCTTACAGGGGGCCAGGTTAGGTGAGTAGGGAGGGTGTTCCAATACAGTTGTTTACTGGTTAGAAACTCCCTCATAGATAGGGCCATGTGAGCTGGTGCATTGTCATGATGCAAGAGACATGAGGTATTGGCCAAGATTTTCAGTTAAGATTTTGCTAACTTTTCTCTATTTTTGTTTACTTCATCTTCTTTGCTGCTTATTGGCAACTGATAATTGTTTTTGATAATGTTTTTCTTTTTTAAAATTTTAGAATATTAGGGGGCATACATATTCTGTTTACATACTTTGTTTTTGGACAGATTGAGTCAAAGTTATACATTTGTGTCCTTCACCCAGAGATAGTGCGCACTGTACCCCATCAGTGTAAATTTACCTGTACCCTCCTTCTGCCTCCCCCCACAGCTTTATTTTCATTGAGATTTACATCTATATAAACACATAAGTGTTGATTGATTACTTCCAATTTGGCCTTGAGTACATGTGTTTGTGTCTCTATGTTTCACTTAGAAGAATGGTTTCTAGTTCCCACAGATGATTTTGGTGCACAAGCTGATGAATTTTTGCAATGTTTTTGTCACTTCTGCTTGTTACTGGCTGCCCTGACCTCTCTTCATCAGTGACACTTTCTCTCCCCTGGGGAAAATGTTTAATCCATTTGAATACTGCCATTTTCTTCATGGCATTTTCCCCATAAACTTAGACTAACATTTCCCAGATTTTACTTCCACTCTTGCTAAGTTTAAGAAGAAAGAAACTTAATGTTTTTCTTTGCTCTAATTCAAGTTCTGATATTCTTACGATGGCACACAAAAACGTGCAGCAACATTAATGAACACCCCTCAGCAAGTGCCACCACACATAGACAACGAACAAAGCTGTGAGACTGATACATCGAGATTGTGAAAACTTATCGAGTTTTCTGTACAGAGCTGCCAATGTAGCAATTTTGTGAACTTAATTGGCAGAACTTGTATTTACAATGCTTGCTTCATTTGGGCCTTTGCTCAATTTTTTTTTTTAATTTGAGTTTCTTTTCTTAACAATTTTATCTAAAATAATATCTCTCTTCAGCTTATGTCATCTCTCTCCTCTTAACTTGCTCAAACTTTCTTATAAAACATTACCACATTATCACAACAAAAGCTGATAATTTATTTTATTCACCATTTTATTAGTGCCTTAAAAAGTGCACAATAGAATGAAACTCAATAAATATTCAAAATGAGCAAAATATGCAATATTTAGCAAATTCATCAAGACTTTGAATAACCTAAAATATTGAATGATGTAATTCATTCTTCTCTAAGCTTTAAATTTTTGAATCCTCTATCTTAGGAGGAATAAACTGGGCTATGTGCTATGCACTACTCGTTTAATTCCCATGGGATTCTATGAAATTTTTATACTTGTGTCAGATAAGATTCAGAGATATTAGGACACCCACTGAGATAACCTAACTAGTAAATGCCAGAACCCAAATTGAATCCTCATTTTCTGATATAGAATCTCATGCTCTTCTTGCTCCATCTTGCATTTAATAATTAAAGGTATCAATGTGTTTTACTTTTGATAAAGATAAATTCCAGGTGTCCATACATGTTGTAGAATTATGAGTAATGATGTATTGGGAAACTCCGTCACACTTTAAAGACATTTTTCTGTCTCAGAAAAACACCAGAGTTTAGATTTCTTATTCTATGGGATGTTGGAAGAATCTATCAGTGGTCACTGAAATTCAAAGTGCTATGTTTAATTATTGCTCCGGACACTCCAAAGTCTAATGTAATGACAATTTTATGGCTAGTATCTATTTCAAGATATATCAGCCCCAGAACTTTTTCCTGAGGCCTTTTGAATTACAAATTTTCTAAAGCTGAAGTACAAGAAAGAGTGTCTGTGAAACACATAATCTATAAAATGGCCTTAACCAAGGTGTCATATTTTAAAAGTCTCTCCATATTCAAACCATTGCACTTTATCCCTTTAATTATAAGATAGATCAGGAAGAAAAAAAATAAGAGCAAAACGTCAAATTAATGTTAAAATCCATTCCTGAATTCATTCATGATGAGGTTTGTGTCTGTGCCCTAAAATATCTGCTAAACCATCTAATGTCACTGATTTTTACTAGGTAGACAGCACTATTCACTGTTAGAACATAGCAGGTATAGCAAGTTAAGTAAAGTTTTTATTAAACAGCATTGAAAGCAAAGAAACCAATATGGTTGGACACTTTGGGTGTATGTTACAAGGCAAGCAAAGGTGATCGATGTCATTTTGTTCACTGTCTACTCCAGGTGTGCAGTAATAGTACATTTGTTTACCTAACATATTTGAAATTTCTAATTTTTCTTTCATATACCTTGTCAAGTAAATGAATGGTTAGGCAGAATAATAAAATTAGTGCTTTTAAATATATACATTTCACTGTTTTACTTAATCTCTCCCTATTTTAGAATAATTCTACATAATGAGAACAATGTCTAAATCATTTACAAAAAGAATTGTTACTTTATTCTTGATATCTCCTTCAGGTTGAAATCAAAGAAGTATGAGAAGGTTCTTCAATAAGAAACCTTTCTTTGATTCTCACTGGCACTAAATTCATGACTTTATTACTTTTTAATAAGTTCACCTGCCTGATTTTCCCATTACTAGATTTTTTAAAATCTTACCCTATAGTCCAACCAATGCTTGTGGCCAGGTTAATAACCCTGGTCTTGTCACTTCTATTAATAATGCTCCAGTAGCCACTGTACCCTAAAATAAAGTCAAATTCCACCATTTGAATTTCATAAGTTTGTGTGGAAGCTCAGACTGTGCTATCAGTGATAACCTGTACTTCTCCCATCTCTACTCTTATTTGTTTATCAAACTGAACATTGCAAACTTTTAAGATTTTGTTCATATTTGTTTCTCCCACAGTGCCCTAATTTATGACCTAACTCAAATGTTACTCTAGGAGATACTTAGACACAGTTAGGAGTGTCTCATTTTTTTTCTGAGAAGTCAAAGTTAGTTTTGAATATCTCTCTCATAAACTTGTACCATTTTTTCTGGGCACACTACTTTTAAATATCTTTGAAATCAGGGACCTCTCTTACTCAGGTGCTTTGTCCATCTTTTCCATTCTTTCCTCTTTTTATATTTGTTATTTTAATCATCACACACACACACACACACACACACGAAACTTATGTAATTGAATATTAGTGGATACCTAGATAATAGTAGAACCTTTGTTGTAGATAATGGTATAACTTTGTAAGTTGACCACCAAGAGACTGCAACAAACTATTCAAATTAAGGAGGTGGCCAATGTAGGGAGCCAGCCAACCATGGAAGCTCTATTGTTTGTCATGCTTGTTTTATACACAAATAATCTAAGCAAAGCAAGGCCAAGCAATTTGAAGTTGGTTGGTGACATTGTCCAGATTCAAATTTAGGCTACCTGGTCAAGGAGGCTTTATTAATTATTCCACTATACTGATTCTTAATGAGCAAAGGAATTATGTTTGCACTTGCAAGCACAACTAAGAATTCACTAGAAAAAATATATGACTTCTCTGTGTGTGATCAGAAGAAGAATAAGAAGAACAACAACAACAGCAACAAATAAAACCTGGCTGAAAGACAGATATATGCCATTAATAGATTCCATGGGGATTTGTTATCTATTACAATAATTATTTCTGATATATGTCATAATCTGAAAAAGTGTATATTGTAAGTCAAGTAGCAACAGTCAAATATTAATTTCAATTTCAATTCCACAGGTATTTATTGAATACCTACTACTAGGCAGTGTACAAATATAGGTATAAATAAGATATAGACTTTGATGGTAGGGTATTTGCTACTTATTAGCTGAAATAAGCACGCCAATTGAAAATTTCAAAATCAAGAAAGGCTAAGATAACCTTAGGGTTAATACAGGAATATCTCAGCTAACCTTGAAGTTCAGGGAAAGTTCTCTAATAAATATAAATTTCTGATCCTAAAACAAGAGAGTGCAAGAGATAAATAAAAGCCCTTGAGAATAAAGAAAAAAAAGAAACTTCTTCATCCACTTGAAATATGTTAAATAAAAAGTGGCAGGGGGGGGGGGAAAGAATGAGAAGGGATTAATGAAATGAATATTCTCCAAGATAAGCTAAAAAAGAAATGCATGAAGAAATTATAGCAAGTTGTGCACATACAAATTGTAAAGTGCAAGTTGAGAGTTGAATAATTTTAGTAACTGCACAATATCAGGCCATGCTAAATGGTTTGAGAGGTCTCTGTAGGCAATGTGGTCAGATTTCTTTAAACTTTAAACCAAGGGACTGATGTCAATACATTTGAATTCTAAATAAAAGGAAAACACACTAAGATAGATCACACTCAAATCAGGCTGACCACTTATGAGACTATCGTAATAAAAAAAGCAAGATAAGACAGTTAATTGAGTGGACTAGAAAGGAGAATAAACATTTGAAATAAAGTTTAGGAAGTAAAATTGTCAGGAACTAACAATTTATTGTAATAAGTAAATGTTGGATAACTTTTATGTTTCAAATTCATTTGATTTGGTAATTAATTTGGTCAATTCATTAATTGCAACTATAGAGAATCCAAGGAAAGTCACAAGGTTGAGGAGGATAAGGTAGGGACATAGAGAAACAGAAAGATAATAAGCTCAGTATGAAATAGGACAGATTTAAACAATCTGTAGGACATGAGAGTAATTGGAAGTTAAGTCCATCATCTGTAGCTTCAGAATAAATAAGGCTTAGGAAATTAGATTGAAGTCAGTTAGTGTGTGTTTGTTTAAATGGTGAGAGGGGATAGGATCACCCAATGGAGTATATGTAGAGAGAGAAAAGGTTAAAGACTTATGAAAAACATCAAATCTTTTGGGGAAAAAATGAGACAATTAATAGAGTAAGAAAAAACAGAGGTGAGGAAATAGTGTTAAAGAGGATAAAGAAGCAGCAGGGGAGAAGGGAGGGGGAGGGAAGGGAAAATTAAGGCAATAAGCCACACATTGTGCCATACAGCTTATGTTAACCTTAAGATTTTTTTTTTAATTTCAGCATATTACTAGGGTACACATGCTTTGATTACATAATTTGCTTTGTACATTTTAAGCTTCAGTTATAAATGTGCCCTTAACCCAGAAAGTATAAATTGTACCAGTTAGTTATGAATATATCGAACCTCTTCTCCACCCATGTACTTGATTTTTGTTGAGTTTTACTTCCTTAAGACATTTTTTAAATTATTAGATTTGTCTAGAAAGAAGCCATCAGTGTCTTTGTCTAAAGTAGTTTCTTGTTATATGCTTAAGGCATATTGTAATGATAAGTGATTGGTATTGGGGAGGTGGAGACCAGGAATGTACTCTTTTAATTAATTAACTAGTTAATGAATGAATGTATTTATTTACTGTTCGCTTTTTGTTTGGGATTCACTGAGGGCATAAAGAATCAGATTACACTGACTGTGGTTGTTAGATAATGTCCCTCTTGTAATTGTGTCCCACCCCCCAGAGGTGTGCCATACGCCATGACCGGCATCTCCCTGTCTCTCCCCCTCCTCTCTATCCCTCATTCCTCTACCCCACTCTTTGTATCCAATGGTCTACTACCTTCATATTATAATTGCATTCATTGGATTCTTGCCTCTCCATTCTCAAAATGTTTTATTAAGAAGAATGTGTTCTACCTCCATCCAGGTTACAAAGATGTCAAGTCTTCATCTTTTTAGTCGCTGAATAGTATTCCATGGTAGACATATACAATAGATTGTTAATCCAATCATGGGTTGGTGGGGATTTAGGTTGTTTTCACATTTTGGCAATTGTAAATTGAGCTGCAATAAACAGTATAGTGCAAATGTCCTTATGATAACATGATTTTTTTTTTCCCTTCTGGGTAGATCCCTAGTAATGGGATTGCAGGATCAAATGGGAGATCTATTTTAGGCTCCTTGAGGATTCTCCATACTTCTCCAAAAAGGTTGTATTAGTTTGTAGTCCCACCAACAGTGTAAAAGTATTCCTTTGTCTCTACATCCATGCCAGCATCTACAGCTTTGAGACTTTGTGATGTGGACTGTTCTCACTGGTGTTCGGTCATATTAGGATAGTTGATTTGCATTTCTCTGATGATCAGGAATGATGAGCATTTTTTTAAAATGTCTGTTAACCATTCGTCTATCTTCATCCAAGAAAGTTCTGTTCATATCTCCTGGCCAGAGATAGATGGGATTGTTTACTCTTTTTTTATGTTGATTAATTTCTCTGTAGATTCTACTTATCAACCCTTTTAGCCTGCAAATATCTTTTTCCATTGTGAAAGTTGCTTTTCTGCTTTGCTCGTAGTGTCCCTAGCTGTGCAGAAACTTTTCAGCTCTATTAAGTCTCATTTGTTTTGTCATTACAAGTGTGTTTTTTTGTGTACATGTGTATGTACACACACATATATATGATCCTTTTTATACACATATTTTAGATTTGCACATTTGTGGCATCTATATATTCATTTGTGTAGACAAATACATCTTTTGCTTGGTGAATGCATAGAAGTCATCCAGAAGTATACATATGACATTGTTTAGAGCTGTAATTTTGTAGCTGGAGACTAGATGAAATTCTGGTGGCATATTTACCAATTTCTCCCCTTTTTTGCTTTCTACTTTTTAACAAAAGTAAGCTATAATTTTAATGAGAGAAAAGTAAACCTTTTGGATTAAAAAGGAACATACCTATTTAATTTTAGGAAACAGAAATCTAGGCTTCAATCCAGGGTACTCTTCATTTAGTGAAATGGGTTCCTCAGACTGACTTTAAAAAAGAATTTTTTCCAGTAAGGTATGGCCAGG
Organism: Galagoides demidoff; assembly: GCA_963574575.1. Classification (NCBI taxonomy): domain Eukaryota; kingdom Metazoa; phylum Chordata; class Mammalia; order Primates; family Galagidae; genus Galagoides; species Galagoides demidoff. Next base: position 33,309 of record CAUYQV010046474.1, read on the forward strand.
GAGGGAGACAAGTACAACTCATCTCAATATATGGGCATGGATATAGAAAGAAGGAAGAATTTGAATGTAATAATTATATGGCATATATGTATTAGTGGGAAATATTATGCCTTTAAAAAATCATAGCTGTTTAAATGACCTATGATGAAATGTGTCCACCACTTATTGAATAAGTGAATGGATGTATGAACGGATGGATGGATGGATAGATGGATGAGAGAATGAATGATGATCCAAGTAACATTCTCTTAAAGCCTGTTGCTATGCTTTTAGATACCATATTTTTATTGGGTTATTAGCCATGAAGGAAGAAAGATGTATTAAGATGATTCTAAAGCAGAACATGCCTGGCATTTTAGAGCACAAAGTACCAATGAAAATGATTTCCTAAAATGAATCTTTTAACACTGAAATGAAGAGTTGCTCTTGGGTATATACAAAATTATATCTCAGAATCCTAGTCTATTCATCCGAAAAGTGTGTGTGGGTGTGTGTGCGCTCACTCACGCACACATGCATGCAGGGGAAAACAGGTTTAAGTGGAACAAATTTTCCCAAGAAATTACAATATTCAATATTATAGCTTTGATGGAAGATAATACCTAACAATTCTTAAGACAAACTAGCCTGTTTCATTTGGTTTGCCCTTGAGAAAGTGATTATCTTGGACTATCTTACAATAGACATGTCCATATTTTTTTGTGTTCTTAAAGCAATTTTCTAGCCATGAACTGTCAATGAGGGCCCATAGAAATTTTCTTATTTGTATTGTTTAACTCTTCTTTCTAAATGATCTAAGTAGCATTATATGTTTAAAAACTAGAAAACAGACTATTTGAGATTTTAATTTCCCTTTTAACACATTAACATTAATAGTATAGCTCTTTCTTCATCTTCAACTTCTTTTTTGCTGTAAAAGTTAAAAATGTTTATGTAATGTACTTTTTCAAATATTCACACGGTTCAAAATTCAGAAGGCACAAGAAGGTGTACAGTTAAGTAAGTCTCCTTGCCAGGGAAGCAAATCTCCCTTTCTTATTTCAGTTACCTAGTTGCTCTCAGAAGGAAGCTAAGGGAATCTTTCAATGTGATTATTTTCTTTCTAATTTTAACAGATTGAAGATCTCAAACAGACAAACCATGGCTTGGAAGAATATGTTAGGAAACTCTTGGATAGGAAGCAGGTGATAAGCAGTTAAACAGATGATTTAACCAGCCACATTGCTGTAGTTGGATCCACCTATTTGTCTTCAGTCTATCTTTTACAGGTCAAGAAGATTGCTTTACACTTAAGGTAATGACAGCATTCATATAATGAAAGCATTCGTGATTTGAAGCATGATTTTTTTTAATAAAAACTTACTCAAAAAATGGACCCAAAATTTACGAGTAAAGAATACACTTTCAAAATGCATAAAGTCTCTGCTGTTTCGTTTGCAGATTTGGATTTCAGTTCTCTGTGAATAATGTGTTTAACTCCCTTGAGCTATAGGAAAGTGCAATATATCAAAGACACAAATATGAAGAATGTGGAATATAAACTAGTGAAACGTATAAGCAAAATCATGTTTTGAGTTAATAAAGAGCAAGAGTGCTTCTTTATTCATTGTTAAAAAAGGGCAAAGAAAATGTCAGCACCACTGATCCCTGGATAAATGCCATACATTCAACATACTGCAAACGCTCTCACACATGCTGATAATTCTGCCATCCTAACATACCAATTAGCAGTAATTATCTAATTGTAGTTCATAAAAGTCTTAAAAACGAGGACATTAAATGCCGGGATGTCATTAGCCCATTTTCAACATATTTATTACACCTTTTATAACCCGACAGGAACGAAGAAGGTGGTGTTTAAAAATGTTTTTAAATTCTCAAAGATTTCAGGAATATGAATATCATTTTCAAGATTTTTAACTTACATTTCACATTTTTAATCTTAATAATGGATTTTTCCAACGCTAGGTAAAAGGATAGGTAATCTTAAATGGGCAATAAGCCACATTATTAACATTTATACATGTTTATTCTAAGTTATGTAAATGCAATGAAGTATGAACTCTACTTTTCCACCAATTTAGATGACTATTTCCTTTCACTAAAAAGAATGTGGGAATTATATTTCTAACATGAATTAACGTGCAAATAATTTGCTTAGTTTTTACTTCCTCAAATCGTTAGCTGGACTTATTATACTATTCCTCTTTGAATCTGTCTTTCCTGACCTATCTTTCCACAGGACACCTGACCTCACCATTGCATTCTGAAATCTTAGCTAAAGAAAGAAAACATCCCCTTGAAGCATAAAAGCCATTTTAGAGGCAGCGGGAGTTTGGCATTATTGCAGGATTGTACTGTCACTGAAATGAACTGCTACTTCCTTTTAAAAATGGTAATCAATGTCTTGACTAGGCCTATTTTTTTTAACAGAAAATAAAAAGTCACCTGCATTTCCAAGTTTAGACCACTGAAAATCTAGTTTGATTGATGGAAAAGAGGAATTAATACATTTTTTTCTGACTTGATTTGGCACCAAATCTCTTTTCCTGTCAATAAATCTTCCTAGAATGTATGTGTGTGTGTGTGTGTATTCAGGTACGTTATTCTTACAGCATGGTATTTGTTGTCATATCTCGGATGGCTGTATTCTGATAATGGATGACAGGAATTAATGAGAGAGGTGGCAAGCATTGTTGACATAATAGCAACCCTGTCAATGCTTTAGGGTAAGAGTCCTGCAGGTAGAAAAATTGAGACCCGGTGACTAGGGATGGTAGATACTACAGGGGAGATTAGATTAGGAAGAGATCAATACAACAGTTCTGTTCTACAGGTTTTATTGTTCCCTCCACTAGCTGAGCTGAAATGTAGGCTCTGATTGATTCATTAGATTACTGTGTACTCAAACATAGATAACTAAACAGAGTTCGTAAAGCATATAAAGGGCATTAACCTTAACACCTTAACCACATGAGCAAATTCCACGGTTCTTATTCACAGCTTTCTTTAGCTTTAAGATTTATTCTATGTAAAACTGCCATTTGTTTTACTACTCCTTTATGATTTAATCTACATAAGATAGGGATAGTAAATGGCAGCCATTCCCAGATTTTTAACTTACTGTAAATTTGTATTTTTGAAAAAGAACTGAATAGTGTTGAACACTGTGAAAGTATGAGTGGATATAAAATAGTGATGGGAAACTATTATAAATATTGTAGGTATACTTACTGTCTTAAAAATAATAAAAGAGAGTAGTCATGTATTAAAGTTACCACTTAATACAAGGATGAAGTCCTTTAGAAATTACCAGTCACTACATTCAGGCATAAGCTGCTTTAACCAGACAGTCATGAGGAAAATTGTATAGAATTAAGATTTTTTCAAAATGAGTTTCCACTTCCCTTTTATGTACTCGGCTGTTCCACGTTGGAACTTTCCGTTCTTACTCCTATCATGAAGTAGTTCTTTGCTATCTAGTGACTAATCTACTTATTACTTTCATAGATGACACTCTATTGTATGCTTCTGGATGGATGATGCTAAATGTGCTAAATGCTCGTTGTACTTTGTAGTTATTTGAATATCCATTGTCCATTATTTGATAATGGTGTTTTATTACCTAGTCAAAAACTTTTTTATCCAAACTTATAACTGATTTTCTATTTTCACGTGGCTTTTTACAAAATAATGATACACTGTTAATCATGAACAAATACGTTATAATTTATTGCCCTAGTCCCACTTGTTTGCACCATTTTTTAAGTCTCAGGCCACTCCCTGATTTTCCTCCTGATTGTTTTATCTTTTCAGCTGATCATATTCATTACCTCCACACCAGGAGGACTTTGACCCCACGGGGACCTATAGTGGATTGAGCTATTCAACTTTTCACCGTGAGCCTTATGTCCTCACTTCTTTTATGTACCGTAAAATATTTTAATAATTTCATTTTAAATATTTGGATAACAAAAATCTTTGTTGTCTCTAAGTTTAATTTTTCCTACTCCACTGAAAGTAGACAGAGAAAAACACAACCATGCTGACTGCCTTCTTATTTGAGTATATGTAACCCTGGAATTAAAAACATAATTTTCCACAATTTTCTTATATAAAAAATTCTTGAAGAGTCACCAATATCCACTGTCTTCAATTTCTTTTATTCCTTTCTAAACCTCCAACAGACTTTTCCAACACTTTTATTCCTCTAATCCCCCATCAACACACCCACACACCACCACCACCACTTGTGCTAAAACGTGTAATGTCTCGGGACTTTACAGGGTAGTGAATTCAGTGGTAAAGTCTCATTTCTCATCTTTCAGAATAAAAGCCAAAATTTGGATTAAAGGGCCTAAAATTTGTTCTGTTTGTTCCGGCTGGCTCTCTGTTATTAATAGTTTTCTAACCTCTTTTTCTTCTACTCTCACGACTGTCTCAGCCAGCCATTTGGCAATTCTTTATATCTAGCAGACCAGCTCCCAACTCGAACATTTGCATTTTAGATCCCTGTGTTCTGAGCATTTCTTCTCTTGCCTCTCACTCAAAGTGTCTTTGCTACCTTACCTGTCCACAGACAGGATTTTCCACAAGGAAGTTCAGAGTTGTGATGTGCTTACCTTCAGCAAACCTTTCTCTATAAATACTATAGCTCTATGTTCACTTCTACTAGTTGTATTTTTCCTTTCTGCTTTGTTATTCTTTCTTTTTTTAACTTTGAATTACGGCGTTGAATTTTCTCCTTTTATTTCTTATTGGCTTATTTGTTACATATTATTTCGATATTCTTTGGGTGATCACCCTAGAGATTAACATATGCAACCTGATTTACCAAACTTTAATAATAATTGATAATGAAATCTCTCTTTGGATGCCTAGAAGATACAAGGAACTTGATTCATTTTAATTTTCTTTATTATCATCTGTATACAGTCAAATCTCATTTAAATTTAATTGAATGTTCACTGTTTTTATTATTCTGTATTGCTTCCTACATTTCTGATCTTCTGTCAGAGTTCGTGCTTCCCTATGCTGAAATGACACCCTGAAATGTATATTTTTTGTGAGTTTATTGTGAAAGTCTCTATTATTTTTACCATTATGTGAGTATTTATTTTACCTTTTTAAATTTAAAAATACAAGAATAAAGTGTTATCGTGGTCTTGCTGTGTCTATGCTTTCTTTTTTCTGCTTACCAGTAGACAAAGCTGGTAAATCTATATATATTTGTATATAAACAAATTTGTGTATGTGTGTAAACATGCCCATATACCTACACATACCTGACATCTATGCTCTGTAGCCCAGTGTGAAACAAATTTAACATGTAGTGTACAACGTGCGCACATAATTGCTTGTGTTCTTTAGCTTACTGTTAATTCATAACACTACGTAAGGTGACCAGAAGTCCCGCTTTTGGTGGGCCAGTTCTGATTTTTAACAATTTGTCCCACATCACATGGCATTTTTTAAAAGTCCTGATTTTTTGGAAGAATGAATGACAAGCTAGGGAACAGCAGGAGAACAGGAAGGGAATATACAGTTTTCGGCTGCCAGGATAGGGTTTTATATTATTTTTGTTAATTTTATGACATTAAACTTTAATAATAACAAATAATTGTTGAGAATTGATTATCGAGAACTGCTTATCAAAGTTCGCATTGTGATCAGTTGTTAGAATTTGACCACCATTATTTGGATTTAATGAACAATGGCATTTTTTGGCATTGGTGATGATGAAACATTTTGTAACTGTTTCTCAGATGATACACATCATACTGAGTGCTAGTGCTAGTTAAACAAGTGATGTCAACAAATCAGCTATTCAGATAATTTAGGTAAGTAATTTATTTATTTATTTCATGAATTTAGCAGACAGGACTCATATTATTTATATTTTATAGTGGCGGCAAAATGTCTAGCACAAGCCTTGAAAGTGACACTTATGACTTACAAGGTATCATTATTTAAAAATATATTGATAAGGAAAAGATTAAATCTTGGGCATCAACAAAAATCACAATAGGGAACAAATGTTTAGAAATATTTCATCATTTTGAAACAAACCATGTTCCATACAATAATGCACTAAAACCTGTGGGATATGTGATGTCCTTACCAGGAACTAATGCTGTGACTGAATGCATTTTTCTACAGTAAATAAAGTGTGGATATCAGAAAAATCACAATTAAGTGTTGAGACTTTGAAAGCCATTTTATGTGTGAAATACAATTTAACAAATTCTTGTGAAAAATTTCATGACCTTTTAAATGACAGCAATCTACTAAAAAAACTCACTAAAATGAGAAATATGCCAAAGAAAATAATACTATACATAATTTTTTAAACGTATATTTGTAAATTGTACTTATGTTGAAATTAAATACATTACAATACTATTTTTGCATTCTATGAAAATTTTTGTTGCTCCACATAGACCAAATTTTTAATTAAGAACCCCTTCCCCCGCCCCCCATCAATGGTGTCCTGCTTTACCAATGCTAAAATCTGGTCACCTTATATATGGAGGAGTAGTAGCAGTCTGGTCAGAAGAGTGTATGCCAATATGTCTAGTCTCTGAAGCCAAGCAAATCATCTGGGACCTGCTGGGCCCCTGTGGATCCTGTAGTCTGGGTTGGAGTTTGGGAACATCTGTATGGAAACGAGTAGGGCAAAACCTAAGGAGTTTAAGGCCCCTGGGAAGGTCAAAGGCACATAGGGAGTAGAGAAGCAATACGGTGCCTGCTTGGGTCTGCCAGGGAGGGAAGTGCCCCAGGAGGAATGAGAGCCTTGTGCCCTGTCTACAAATAGTTCCCAGCCCACTAGTGGAAGCAGTTCCTGGACTCATTTGGGTACAAAGTCTCTCCACCAGCTTAGGAGCCCACCTGCTATCAGAGGTGCAAGAGGGATAGAAGCAAACCCTTCCACCTATTCTTCTTGTTGGGCAACAAGCCTCTCTAGGCTTGTCCTCTGCCCTTATCTTGCTCCTTCTTGTTCTGCTTCTTCCCATGGAATCTCTTGTAGATTCTAGCACTTTCCCCCTGGAATTACTCTTGTTTTATGATTGTTTTTTCTTTTTCACCTAAAACTTTTCCTTCTTTCTAGAAGCTGGTATCTCTGGTCAGCCATCTTGTCTTGAAACCTTCAACAATATTAATTGTTCCGGTCCATAGGCATGGGATATCTTTCCATTTGTTTGTGCTTTCTTCAATTTCATCCAGCAGTGTTTTGTAGTGTTCCTTGTAGAGGTCTTTCACTTCCTTGGTTAAGTTTATTTCTAGGTATTTTATTTTATTTTTTAGGTATTATAAATGAAATTGTCTTCTTGATTTTTCAGCTATTTCATTACTAGTGTATAGAAATGCTTTTTATGTTCACTGTTTGTTTATTGGATCTCTTATCAGAGTTTTTTTGGTAAGGTCTTTATTTAGGTTTTTCTAAATACAAGATTATGTCATCTGCAATTTGACTTCCTTTTCTGAGCTTCTTGAATCTCCATACTTACATCTTTTGCCAAATGTGGAAAAATTTTTATTTAAAAAAAATTTTATGCCCCATTTTGTCTTTCTTCTTCTTCTGGATATCCAGTGACATTACATTGTTTGATACTGTAACAAGTTCCTGGGGCTCTATTCCTTTTAAAATTTTTTCTATTATTTATACTGGGTTAATTTCTACTGATACAACTTCAAGATCAATGAGCCATTGATAAATGATTTTAGACTTTCTAAGCTTTCCCTAATTTTAACATCCTACACAACTTATAGTATAATTAACAAAACCAGAAAAATTAAGATCAATAGAAAACAATGAAACTAGTCTATAGACCTTTTAAGAATTTTTCCTGTTTCCAAACTAACCTTCCTTTCTTTTGGGCCCAAAATCCAATTCAGAATCTCACATTGAATTTCGTTGTTGCAGCTCTTTAAGTCTCTTCTAATCTCTTTTTCAGTCTTTGTATTTTGAATAGTTTTGGCCTGTTATTTTACAGAATGTCCTTCAATTTGGGGTTTGTCTGATGTTTTCTTATAATTAGATGGTGGTTAATACAGTTTTGGCAAGAAAACCACAGAAGTGATGCTGTGGGCTTCTAAGCATGTATTATCTGAGGGTAAATTATGTCAATATGTCCTATTAGTCTTGATAGGTCATTAAAGCAAAGTCTTTATTGTAAAGTTTCTATTTTCCCCCTTTGTGAAAAAAAGTATCTAGTATTCCAGGGATTGCTTTGAGACTATGCAAATATACTGTTTCTCATCATGTTATTTGCTAATTTTTGCATCCATTAATGATTCTCTCCTGTGATATTTGTTACTTTAGTGATTATAATGGTGATGTTTCTATTTTTTATTATTCCCTCTCATTTATTAATTCATATATTTTTAATTACAATTATTGTATTTTTCAGTTCTAGAATTCCCATTTGGTTCTTTATATTTCTTCTGTGATATTTCATATCTTTCATTCATTATCAGAATATTGTCCTTTATGTCACTGGGTTGAATCATAAAGTTGTGTTACTATAGTAATTCTAATATCTGTGTCATCTGCTTGAGAATAGGTCATATTTTCTTTTTCTCTGTATGTTGCACAATTCTGAACACTGTGGATATTATGTCGTAGAGACTCTGGATTCTGACATATATTTCTGACTTTTTTTTTTTATTAGGGATTTAACTTTTTCAGATGACAAAACTCTTCTACTTTAGCTAAGATATGTGGACTCTTTCTCACATGTCTGATACATTTAGGATCATTCAGATATTTTATAAATACCCCTGTCTTGCTTTCTCATTATGAATATACTTCTCACATTCTAGCAGCTATCTTTGCCCTGAATTATATCCTCTGGTTCTTTAGGCAAAAAAGACTGTGGATTTTCTATGGGAGTACTCACAAACCCACATGTCACCAACTGTAGCCTGCATCAGGCTAAAAGCCATAAGATGGAGAAACTTACCCAAAGCTCTACCCTTATTCCAAGTATCTAAGCAATCAGAATCTGTCTCCTTTTCATTGATCTCTAGTGTCTTTAGGTATTTGTTTTTACATTCTTTAGCCAAAGTTTATATTCATACCTTCAGTAGGGTCAGCCTGATAGAAACTTATTCAGCCATATCTAAAGCAAAACTGGCTCTTCTTTTATATTGATTCTTTAAAAATTGGTTAAGACTTGCTTCATGGCCTGGTGTGTAATTAATTTTTGTAAATTTTCAATGTGTGCTTATAAAGAATGTATATTCTCTAATGTTTTATACACACAGGAATTTTTGTGTATAAAATCAAGTTTGTTAATTAATTTACTGAAACTTTTTATATCTTTAGTAATTTCATTTGCTGTATCTGTCAATATTGAAACCAGTGGGATAAACTCTCCAACGTTATGGAAGATGTGTTAGTTTATTTCATATGACTACAGTAGAAAGGCAACTGCAATTATAACCTGACCCATATTCTTTTATTAACTGAATTCTGAATGTAGCTTTATGAGCAAAGCTCCATACACACATCATCCCTTAACTGTTCTCACCAAATTTAAATTAGCAGTAGAGAAAGTAATAAAGTAGAAAGGGTGCTTCATTGGGAATTTAGCAGAACTGAATTCACATATTATATATGGGTATGGGCCATGGAACTTTGGCATGTACTCTACCCACAATCTATTCCTTTCCTCTTTTGAGGTTCATTGTCCTTATGTGTAAAACAAGTGGAGTGAAACAGATCAGATAGTATGAAGGTCTCCTCTCTCGTCTTAAAATTGTGTGTTGTCAATAAGATAGCATGGTAGACATATAAACAGTTTATCTTTTTGATGAAGGAAAAAGCAAGGAATACTAGAGAGGCTCAGCAAGTGCCATAGAGTCAGGAAAAAAAGAAATAAGATGCAGTTGGTGTCAGGAAGAGTACTGTCACCTGTAGTGTTGAAGGGTTTTTGCTCCCATGATAACTATGCAGTCCATGTTCTGAAGGGAGAGTTTCAAGCCTTGTTGCAATAATGAAAATCAAACAGGCACCTGAATGGTTCTATATGTGACTAAGTGAAAAAACAATTCTCTTGCTGTCGGGCTGTACTTAGACATTTCCTTTGTATCTAGAGCTTTTTTGTCACCTTCTGAAGAGCTCACCAACAGCCTCTTTCATGTAACAGTATTGTATCAATTATTTAAGGTTTGTACACCACTTTCCAATTAACAATCTCCTTGGACAGAAAATACACACATAAAACTTATCAGCCTATTCTTTAAATATTTCATAAAGAACAGGTCACTGTGCATTAAAAATAAGACTGCTAATAAAATATTTAATGCCTTTCAAAATGCAGTAAAGCATCAAGAAATTATAAATTTTTTAATTAAATGACTTTTTTTCAGTATATTCTATGTGAATAATATTAAATGCACATAAAATTAAAGTCACAGAAATAAGGAGGACGCATCAAGTTAGCTTATAAGAAGGGGAATTCTGGACAGACTCAGGAAAGTAGGATCCAGGTCATGGTTCTGCCATGAAGTAGCTAAGTGATGATCCCTTTTCCACATCTCAATTTGCTCATCAGTATATTGAACTATTTAGAATTTTGATCTTGTCCAACATTAAAAGCCTATCAATCTATTTTCAAATCACTCAGCAGTAATTTCACTGATTTATTTTTTAATGGTAGAAAATATAAATGTACCCTCATAAATTTTTAAGTATATATTACAGTATCATTAACTATAAGCACATTGGTTGCAAAATGGATCTCTAGAACATTCTCATCTCATTCAACTAAAACTCTACACCTATTAAACAATAAATCTTGTTCCTCCCACCCCTCAGTTGCCGATAACTACCATTCTACTTTCTGTTTCCATACATTTGATTGTATTAGGTATTTTGTATAAGTGGAATCATATAGTATTTATCTTTCTGTAACTGGCTTATTTCACTTAGCACAATGTCATCAAGGTTCATTCACATTATAACATATAACAGGATTTCCTTCTTTTTTAAGGGTGAATAATATTCCACTGTATGTACAATCACCCCCTCAGTATACATAGGAGATTTGTTCTAGGACTCTGCAATACTCAAATCTATCTGTGCTCAAGTCCCAATAGCTGGCCCCAAAGAAGAGCATATACAAAAAATGAGCCCTCCATGTATGTGGTTCTCACATTTTGTGAACACTACATTTTTAATTTTTAGTTGAAAAATCTGCATATAAGTGGATCCATGCAGTCCAAACCCATGTTTTTTAACCCCTATCATAACATTTTCAGTGTACTTATTATATTCTTCAGTTCTAACATTTGTAGGTTCTTTTTTACATTTTCTCTTTGTTGATATTCTCATTTTGTTCATGCATTGCTACCTGGCACTTACAGAGCACCTTTATAATATTATTTTGAATTCTTGGTCAGGTAATTTATATACCTTTGTTTCTTTGGGGTTGTTTTTAAAGATTTATCTTATTATTTTGTTTGGGCCAAGTTTCCCTGTTTCTTTGTGTGTTAAGAAATTTTGTTGGGATCTATACACTTGAGAAAACAGCCATCAATCCCAGTCTTTATGAACTTGCCTCATACAGGGAAAAATCTTCACTAACCAGCCTAGCTAGATATTCTAGAGGCCTCTAAAATCTTTTAGGGGGATGCAATTTCTCTGGGCTTATGTAAGCAATTTCTCAATTAGAAATGTTTGCTGCTTTTGTTTTCATGAGATTATAATCCCTTGCTCCCTCTGGTGTCTGTCTGCAGTACATCATGTTCTCTAGTTCTACAGCAGCAAGCCTCCCTGCTCTCTATTTCCAGCAGTATCAAAAATATGCTGGCATTGCCTCCTGTTAGTACTACAAGTCAGACAAGACATACAATCTCTCAGGCAGCACTCTAAAAAGCTGAAACCCTGAACACATACTCTAGTCTTCTCCCTCCCTCACAAAAGAGAAGTTGAGAGTTGGGTGACTTCTCCTGACCATGCCAAAGTGTACTAACCTCAGTGTGTGGTATTAAAGGCCTTTTGGTGCTGGAGCAAGCTACTCCTCTGTTGTTTGGACTCAACAGCTACCAGGAGTGCAAACTTTGCTGGTTTTCTCAGAGCTTTGACTCAGGCATTGCAGAAATCAGTCCTATAGGTGGCCCCTGAATCCATATGCCATTGCCTGCCCCACCCCACCCCAAGAGAAACTGCAAGTCAGAGCATTCTCTCTTGGCACTAAACTGTGTTGGCTTAGAGAGGTGATCATAGGCCAAGTGAAATAGCTCTTTTTATACATTTCAATGTGGCTGTTGTTGGCTTTGAGACTCCCTGGTGTACTGCAATTTTTTAACTGGTTTCTGGAGAACTCTTAAAGGTATTTTGGTCCTTATACTGTTGTTAAGTATCTCTGTAGGGGAACAAAGACTGAGAATTCCTATTCTTGCCCTTTCCCCAGGTCTTTTTATTGTCTCCCAATGTGCATATCTGGTCTTCCTAAGAAGACATCTTGAGATTAAAGTGCCACTATTCTATGCACTGGAATGACCTAGGCACAGAAGAGATACTTAACAATCACTTTTTTTTTTTTTTTTTTGAGACGGAGCCTCAAGCTATCCCCCTGGGTAGAGTGCCATGGCATCACAGCTCACAGCAACCTCCAACTCCTGGGCTCAAGCGAGTCTCCTGCCTCTGCCTCCCAAGTAGCTAGGACCACA
>CAUYQV010046475.1:0-26028 GCA_963574575.1 Galagoides demidoff
AATACTATCATGGGGTACAGTGTGTTGTTTCCATATACAATTTGAAATACTTTCATCCAATGGCCAACATAGCCTTCATGTCATTCTCATAGTTGTTGTGTTAAGACATTTATATTCCACATTTAGAAAGATTCACATGTACCCTTATAGGCTAAATCATAGGCATGATCCCAGCAATCACCCTCCCTCCACCCATCCTTTACCCATCCTCCCCCCTTCCCTCCCCTCCCTCTACTTTTTGAGTTAATAATTGGGTATTGAGTAGTACTGAGACATGTTAACTATTCAATATTAGGACCAATAAATAAAATATTCCCCATTTGGGGTGAGAAAATGTCTGGCATATAATAGTCGCTCAGTGGCACTGGTAGGAAGGCACAAAGTATTTTGTTTCAATGCTTCATCATTGAAAGGGCTACATACCCATGCAACAAGTAATTTGCCTAATGCTTATTTTATCTTGAAAAAGGGGAAATTACTGCTTTATTTAGTAGAAAAATCCACTTAATACCAGATGTACGTGCTCAAATAGGTATCAGAACTCATTTTCCTTTCTTCTCCAGTCTCCGTTCCTCTGTGATGATCTCATTCTCAGGCAGATTTTCCCCACATGGGAGCCATAAAGCTCCAAGCAGCTTTAAGTCTGTATATTACTAATTTGCCACCCTGCCAGAAACAGACCCTCTAATGCTGGAAGAGGAGATGAGGTTCTCGCGAGACCAGACAACATATGCCCACTGTATGAAGTGAGCTGTTGCCTTCTGGAATGTGTAGGCAGTGCCACAGGCACCTAAGAGCGTGATTTTTTCTCTTTGCCTGGCAGTCATGAAGTATCCAGGGGTGGAGAACTCCCCTTTTTTTATTCAGTAAAAGTGATTTTCTACTCCATCCAGGTAAACACAAAAAATGTAGTCTCCATCTTTTTATGGCTGAATAATACTCCATGGGGTACCTATACCACAGTTTATTAATCTATGCACAGATTGACGGACACTTGAGTTGTTTCCATGGCTTGGCAATTGTGAACTGAGGGGCAATAAACATTCTAGTGCAAATGTCCTTCTGATAAAATGATTTATTTTTCTTCGCAGTTACTATCTAGTAATGGTATTGCAGGATCAAATGGAAGGTCTACTTTAGCCCCTTGAAAATTCTCCATGCTTCTTTCCAGAGAAGTTGCATTAGTTTGCAACAGAATGGAAAAGCAAGGGTCCAATGTACTCAATACAATACGAATCTAATACAAAAATAACTACACACCCACAGGAGAGAAAAACACAAGTATATTCAAGTGGAGGAAGGGGAGGAGGGACGAGAATAGAGCAGGAAGGGGGTTGGTGAGCTCCCATCTAATGTGCACAGTCTACATCCAGCACACCCCCTGGATGGAGGACTCAGCTATAACTTGAACTCTACCTTATAAATGCAAACAATGTAACCTAATCATTTGTACCCTCATATTAATCTGAAACTTAAAAAAAGTTTTTTTAAAGTGATTTTCTAATATATTCCAAGAGTTTTCTGGGCACTAAAGATGAGAACACACAACCATCAACACAGAAAGTATATTTGTGTGTTAAAGAAAGACTTGAAAACACATGATTGCAATGCCGTCACAGCCCTGTCATAGTGCAAATGCTACCGAGACACATTGGAGTTTATGATCAGTTACATTACCATTCTAGGGTAAAAGGAAAGCTTTCCAGGTCAAGCACGTAGCTATCAAGAAGGCAGAGAACTAGATGGAAAGTATCTCCCCAACAGTTTCCCCTGATCAACATACTGTATGTCCTATTGGCCTCACTGGATTCTCACTACTGCCCAAAACATGCTCAAAGATGTTCCACTCCCTTTTTCTGGCAAGTATAAAAGAAAGCAGAGGTAGGTTAAAATGCCATCCTCTCAAAATCAAGAAGAATGTAGACCTCTTTTCTTTCTGCAGCAGAACTGAAGCATTTTCAGCTTGCCTTTACTAAGTATGGAGGGTTTGGTCATGGATTGAACAGTGAATAAGGAGGGTTAATAAAAATCAATATTCAATAAATCTCCTCCGGCCCTTATTTTCTGTACAAGAAGCAGCCCCTGAGAGAGTTTTACGAAAATCCAATCTTAGTGCTTTTTCTAGTCTCTAAGTGGCAGCCTCTATCAGTATGCATTTCCTGTTATGGATTATTTAAGAGGCACAGATAAGCCTAAATGTGTATATTTTATTCACATGGAGAGTATTACCCCAAGTCTTAACAGAAATAGTAAAGTATTTCATCCATCTTAACTCATACATTCTTTTCCGTTTCATAACATTTTGTATTTTATAATTAATGACCTGTCAGTTAAGGAATTCTTTTCCTTAGAGGTATATAAAATAATGGGCAACATTAAATCAATAGTATCTCAGATGTGTGAAATTATGGTATGTGTCTCAGGAGAAATGAAAGCTATACTTGGAGGCCCTATTCCAAAGCCAGCCTACACGTTGGTATCCAGACTCTAACACTTACCAGTTGGGTGGCCCTGGGCAAGCAACTTATCTTCTCTGGGCCTCATTTTGGTCATCAATAATAATAATATTACTAATATTAGTAATATTATTGGTAATATACATAATGGACATAGTAATATTACTAATTTCAAAGGGTTGTCACAACATAGAAATGTTAGAGCTTGTAAATCTCTTTAATCAATGCCCAGCACATAGGTAGCATCTTCAATTAATGTTATTGTAAGTTCTAGTTTGTGATAGGTTCAGCAGACTCTCAATGTCAATTTTTTAAATATTATTTTCTTTGTATTGTTTCATAGTCCCCTCAGGTTTCAGAGAGAAAAGGTAACTGCGAGTCAGGAGTTTGATTTGCAGAAAGGTCTCACGGCCCTGTCCAATTTGTAACTACTGTAGCTATTTTTATCTAGATTAATTAAAATAAATAACTTAAAATTCAGTTTCTATGTCATATGGGCCACATTTAAAGTGTGTTTTTTTTTTAAATTAAATCATAGCTGTGTACATTAATGCAATCATGGGGTACAATGTGCTGATTTTATATACCATTTGAAATATTTTCTTTTCCTTTCTTTTTTTTTTTTTCGTTGCAGTTTTTGGCTGCTGGGGCTGGGTTTGAACTCACCACCTCCAGTACATGGGGCCAGCACCCTACTCCTTTGAGCCACACACGTCACCCTCATTTGAAATATTTTCATCAAACTGGTTAAACAGCCTTCACTGTATTTTCTTTTTCTTTTCTTTTCTTTCTTTTTTTTTTTTTTTTGGCAGTTTTTGGCCAGGGCTGGGTTTGAACCCACCACCTCCAGCATATGGGGCTAGCACCCTACTCCTTTGAGCCACAGGCACCGCCCCATTTTCTTAGTTATTGTGTACTTACGCAATTGTGTGTTAGTTACATTTTTACTCTACACTTAGTAAACTTAACATGTACCCTTGTAAAATGCACCATAGGTGTGTTCTCACCAATTACCCTCCCTTCACCCATTCTCCCCCCTTCCTCTCCCCTCCTTCTCCTTTTTCCCCTTTTTCTTTGGCTATATTTGGGTTATAGCTTTCATATGAAAGCTATAAATTGGTTTCATAGTAGGACTAAGTACATTGGATACTTTTCTTCCATTCCAAAGAAATGGAAGATACTTTGGTAAGAAGAATATGTTCCAGGTCAATCCATATAAACATGAAAGAGGTAAAGTCTCTGTCTTTTTAAGGCTGCATAATATTCCATGGTGTACACATGTACCACAATTGATTAATCCATTCATAACCACAAATAGCTAATAGCTACCATATGGAGCAGCAAAAATGCAAGACTTCTCCATTATCACAGAAAGTTCTATAGATCAGTCCCGGTCTATGATCCCTAAGCCAGTTTCCAGCAGAAGGCATCTTGTGTATCAGTCTGTTATAAATTTGACAATAATGTAATATATTTATAGTTAAAGACCCAAATCTTGATAGTTTTTTCAAAAAATAAATTCAGTCATAGTGAGGATTGTTATTTTATGATATTCAATCTTCTCTTTCACTCTAGATACAAACTGTAGATATTCATGATTAAACCTACCTCGACTTGGGTTTGTCATCTGTGACTCAACGTAGGACAAAGATGATCTGGTCAAGATGAGTTGAGAATATTCATCTTTCTTAGAGAAAATCATTTAGGATGACATTTTCTTTAATTATTTCAACAAATATCTATTGAACTCTTTTTGGAGAAAAAAAAAATTCTACTTAGTTGTAGGTGGGTAAACCAGCAAGAGCATGATACATTTTCTGAACTCAAATGACTTAGTCTATTTGAGTTATAAAAAGAACACAATGAAATACTATTAACATTAGGTTATTATACTTTTAAATAAGATAAAGGACATGTAATGGGAGTTCAAATGAGGAGAACACATTGGAGTTTTTCTAATTTGATCTTTAAACTTTTCTACAGGTTGTAGTTATACTTTGTTCTCTGTCCCCACCCTTCTTATCTCTGCCTTGCCTCTTCAAATCCAAAATTAACGTAAAGGTTCAGTTACCTGAATCTTCCACACAGGCAACATTGAACCAACAATAGAGTAGTTTGGAATAGGTCTCAGACAGTATCTTTTCACCAAAGTCTACTTAATATTTTCATAATTCACACAACCCTAAAAGGCTTATTTTGTATGGTTAGAGGGTGCACATCAGGTTTGCATATACTCATTGGAAAAGGTATAATAAAGATCGTGTATCAGCAAATCACATATCACTGTTAGTCGCTGAAAAGTATCAGATTTCAAGAGTAATGCTGAGGATCACCAGCATGGCTATTTCAAGACGTGGTAAATGATCATTAACTATGTGAATATTTCTTAACAAAATAACAATCCCTATAGTTTTCTAATTAACAAGGCTTAATAGCTTCATGGCCGAAAAATTAATGACATCACCTACTTCCTCATCAAGTACAAAGTAATTAAATAAATCACAACTTTCTTCAAAATAATTACCTGAATTCACTGACACTTACTTGATTGTTCTGTTATTTACTCCGGTATTCAATACTAATGCAAAGCCAAGAAAATATGGTGAATTCAAGTTATTTTTCCATGCAGTATTCCTTGAGTGAGTAAAGGAGAATGAGAAGGGTCTTTTTTCATTCTCAAGTTCCTTTCAATTCATGAAATACTACATTAATAAAAAAATCATTTTATTTAGTCTTGTTCTCAATGAGGAAAGGAATAGCCATTTCTTGGGAGACGGGAAGAAAGGGCAAAATATTTCCTACCTCCCGCTTCCACTCTAAAGGAAGGAGTAAGTTTGGAGAAGTTAATAAAATAGGTGTAATTCAGTTGCTTTTTTTTCTTGCACAGTAGAGTGACTATTCCTTGACATACACAAATTTCTCTCCCTCTGTAAAGTTGAATCAGTCTCTCCCTTTGAGGAAGGCCCAGTGATGTCCAACTCTGCCCGTGTCTCAGGTCAAGTGTATAGTTCTTCAAGTTTAGCCTTGTATGGGATCAGGCTTACATTTTGTGTCTTATTGTGTTTGGTTCCTAATTCTTTCTCCGAATTATTTCAAATTTGGGAGAATGAGGGGTGCATGTGGAAAGATCTAAGGGAAGAGTCATATTTCGCTGTGTTTGCATTGCTAATAATAATGATTTTGTAAGTTTGAAACTAATACTCAATTATTGTTAGTAGATTAGAAATATTAGTAGGAATAGGGAACAAAGTCTAGACAAAGGGAGATAGTTATGGGGATTTCGATTTGGGCTGATTGTCTGGGTTCTGAGCACAAAGTGCGAGATCCTGCCATTTTAATATTTCTGCAGGCTGGCGTGTTGTATATCACCCCTCCCCTGGCAGCTGAGGTGCAGCAGCTGGCTGGAAGCTTTGAAGCTGCTCTGTGTGCTCTGGACTGTGTGCTCTGAGGGAGTGTTTTGGGGAAGTTAAGAATGTGTATTCTTTAAACTTTGTCCAATTCAGGAAGACTTGCTCTGGACCACATAGGGAGAAGAAAGATCTCTTTTCTTCTGTCACCTTGATTGCGCCAGAGGAGTCTATCTGTTTGGACACAGGGCTGTCAGAGTATTAAAACCTCACATCTATGGTGTGTGATTGTGGGTCAGTGAGGATCCTTGAATCGTCTTCCTTATCAAGACTTTGTTTACATTAGGACCATTATAGTTTGAAGCAGTAAAAAGCAACAAGTAAATCCTTGCAATTAACATAATCAGCTATGGAGTTAGTCTAGTTAGTAGGAATGCAAGCACAGCAAGAACCTTCGTGGGATTGTTTGCATTCATGAGATTTATGACTGCAACACTGATGTATGAAATAAATACAGAGCTAGCCTGACACTCAGGACAGCATACTGGAAGCCTCATGAGGAAGGGTGTGCCGCCTCCAGAGCCCCACGCTCTTAAAACTATCTCTTTGTCTGTGTCTACTATTTCTCTATACTAATATTCTATAACTCCCACTAATAACTGTCTTTGGTCTCCTCGCACCACCAGGATACAAGGAAGTAAACCCACGGCATGTTGTGGCTGGTCTGAGACAGGAGAATAAGGGAGTAGTTTTATAGTATCCCTCAAGACCCACAACCATATTAAATCAATTCCTATATCATCTATTCAGCCAAGAATTCAGTTTGGAAGGTGTTATCAGAGATGATTTTTGGAAAAATGGGCTGTCACTGTATAAATAGAAGATAACTGGACCTTTCTTTCTCATCAATACCCATCTTCTAGACAGGAAAAATGTAAACATCAGAGCTTCCTCCAGAAAAGTGATTGAATAGATGATCTGCTGGCATCACTGTCCCCCTAAGAAGGCAACTTGAAATTATTCACAGACCAGGACACCACCCTGAATTTATCAGAACTTGGGGAAGAAGTTGGGAAGCCCCTGGGCCCAAAGAATCCAGGGAAGCTGTTAGTGGAAGAGAAATGATGATTTCAAACTGCACTGGCCTCTCCTTCATGCCAGCACAGTACCACTCACAGAGAATTTCCTACACTCCTGGTTTCTGAAGTGACAGGAGGGAACTGAAGATGGGTGTTGGATCTTCCCACTAGTCAGTTTCAGCAAAGGCACTAAGAGGATACGATGAGGAAAGGATGGTCACTTCAATAAATGGTATTGAGAAAAATGGATAACCATATGTAAAAGAACAAATCTGGATTTATATCTCTTACCATACACAAAATCCAAACAAAAATGGATTACAGACTTAACTGTAAGTCCTTACACTATGAAACCACGATACTAAAACATTAGTACAATTTTTCTCTTTTAGTAAGACCTCAAAAACACAGGCAACAAAAGCAAAAATAGACAAATGGAATTCCATTAAGCTAAAAAAAACTTCTGCACACCAAGAGAAACAATCAACGGAGTGACAAGACCACCCGCGGAATGGGACAAAATATTCATAAACTATCTACTCAACAAGGGATTAGTAACCAGTATATAAAAAGGCAAGCAACACAAGAATAAATAGTTCAATTTAAAGATCAGCAAATCATCTGAATGGACATCTCACAAAAGAATATATACACATGGGCCACAAGTATATGAAAAAAAAATTAAACAGAACTATACGTCAGAAAAAATGCAGACCAAAACTGCAATGAAATATCATCTTGCACCAGTTTAAACGACCTATTATCAATAAAACCAAAAATAACAGAGGCTGGTGAGCAGGCAGGGAAAGGGAAATACTGCTACACTGTTAGTGGGAAGGCTTATTAATACAGCCACTATGGAAAAGAGAGTTGAATTTTATCACCAAACTATATCTACCCTACAATCCAATGATTTCACTGTTGGGTATATAAGAAATGAAATCAGCTGATTGAACAAATGTCTACAGTCTCACATGTATTGTAGAACTGTTCACAATAGCCAAGATTGAGAAGCGACCTAAATGCCCATTAAGGGATGAACGGATAATGAAAATGTAGTATATATATGATGAAATAATATTCAGCCGTGAAAAGAATGAAATGATGTCATCTGCAGCAATATGGATGGAACTGGAGGGCATGAAGTAAAATAATCTGGGAAAAGAAAGACAAATATCACTTACTCTCCCTCAGATGTGAGAGAGTGGATTTCGTAAAGAACACAATGATGGGTTCTAGAGTCCGCAAGTGGGGATGAACTGCACAAAAACGCAGGTAGACAGAGGGAACAAGTTCTTGGATTCCACAGCACAGCAGAGTGTGAATAGCTAACAGTAACTCATTGTACATTTCAAAATAAATAGAAGAGGAGGTTTGGAATATTCCAGACCCGAAGAAATGATAAATGCTTGAGACAGTAACCCTTATTTGATCATTAATAATCCTTATTTGATTTTTATTTGACCTTTACCAAGTATATTCATGAATCAAAATATCACAGGTACATCAAAGATAGGTACAATTATTGATATTTTTTATTATCAATAAAAATCCAGGTGTGGAAATTATCAGACTAGCTTCAAAAGAGAACTGCTGTCAATTGCGTTTCCTGTCTTGCCTTAATAATAACTGTTCTTTACATTTATTCCTCAAAGTTCCCAATGACCAAATGTGCCCCTGATAGTTCTCTCAGTCCTTCTCAGTAGCTGTACTTTAGTCACAGATTACCATCTGCTGATGGCCAAGTGTCAGCTACTTCATATCAAAAGCTGCCTATATTTTGGATTTCCAAGAATCACACCACCTACTTTTCTATGCTCAGAAAGTCTGGAGGTAAAGCTGTACATAATAAGTTGTTAATAATGCCACAGTCCATCTGGAAAAGTTTTCCGAATTCCCATACTCTCTTAATATCTGTATCTCTTTAATGAACAACCTTAGAATAGCCTGTCAAGTCCAGGGAAAATATCCCCCTTGTCCTCTGAAAGTTCGCTGAATATCACGGACAAGGGAAAGATAGGAGAACAGCCATACAAGTTCATTTGACTATAGTTTTACATGACACAGGAGCCTTCAGATTGAAGATTCAAAGATACAAGGGAAATGTTCCTTTTTTTTTATGCTTATGTTTTATGAAGTAAGGACAGTCATGTAGAAATAAAATTAAACAGAAAGAGTATCATCTAATGCTAACAGAATAAGTGGGGAAACCCAGTCTTTTTCGATTCTTCTTGGCCTGAGTGTACGGGAATCTTCTGAGCACACATTCCTTCCTCCTGGGTAGAAGGCAGGACCCTGTCTGCAATGGGGGCGTCTATGACCTCCTGTTAAACAAGATAGGGCAGATAATTCCTTTAGGGCTGATTTTTACACTAAAAGGTGAGGTACGGGGGATCAGAGTAAAATTGTTAGGCTTTTTGACTGTCTTTGAAGAAAAGGGATGTTGATTTCTATGACCCATATTGGGAAAGAGGGGTTCTAGCACCTGTGGATAGCCCTGAAGGAGAATGGAACTGAAAAACAGGAGAGTGAGAGAAAGTCAAAGAAAAACATTTGTTTCTGAAGCTGCCTATGAAGACTGCATTTAAATTTTTATTATTTAATTTTATTTATTTATTTATTTATTTGAGACAGAGTCGCACTATGTCGCCCTCAGTAGAGTGCTGTAGCATCACAGCTCACAGCAACTTCAAACTCTTGGGCTCAAGTGATTCTCTTGCCTCAGCCTCCCAAGTAGCTGGGACTACAGGCACCCGCTACAATGCCCAGCTATTTTTTTTTTTTTGAGACAGAGTGCTGTGGCATCACAGCTCACAGCAGCCTCCAACTCCTGGGCTCAATCGAGTCTCTTGTCTCAGCCTCCCAAGTAGAAGGGACTACAGGTGCCTGCCACAACGCTTGGCTATTTTTTAATTGTTGCTATTGTTGTTGTCATTGTTGTTTAGCAGGCCCTGCCCGGGTTCAAACCCACCCAAATTATTTGAGGACTGTTTTGCTCATCTGTGCTGTTGACTATCATGAAAAGTCTGCATCATGGACATTTTCTTTTGCTCATCAGCTTTCATTTAGTGTTTTCATATTTACTGTGTGGCTTCAGTGTATGTGGCTGGAGCCCTAACCACTGAACTATGTGCACCCAGCCGAGGACTTCATTTTATACAAATGTTTTCTGAGTCCCAATAAGCCAAACTCTCCCATCGAGGCTCCATATTCTGCTACTTCAATCATTTCATTGTCATCCAATTTGCATAGTAAAATTTCCTGACATAGTTTTCAGTGGATAGTGGAGTTAAAGTTCGAAAGTGAATCTCACACATTAATTTAGAATCCGAATCCTGGTGTCACAATGTCTTCCTTCTAAACATCCGCTTCTACCATCTGCTAAGTCATTGACCTTTGCCACTAAAGCTTATACCGCAACAGCTCAATTTATCTATTTGTAATTTGGAAACAAAAACTTCATACAGGACATAGACTTGTTCTGAGGAGTAACTGAGATTTTGTATCTGATACGCAATGTCAGAGAGATGTAGTATGCATTTGATATGTTGGTTATTAGTATCAAACTTTTCTTGGATCAATTTTGATTTTCATAATTATGCAAGATTTCAATTTGAATTTAACATTTTCTTTAACTTATCTTCAGACAAGAAGAGGATAATAGAACAAAATCCTTTTGAGCATCTCCCAGAATTAAAACAAAACTGTATTATATTTACTTCATACAGTTTTGAAGGAAATAAGACATTCTATTTTTAGTTGAAGATTTTGTTGTTTACCTTATCTCATTTTTCTCTGTCCCAGAGGCAATTATTATCAAATAATCAGTGTACATCTTCACATCCATAATTATTCTGTGGCCCTATTTTATATCATATGTAAGAACAGTACAGTGTTTGTGTGGTTTAATTGTTTGTGTAAATATCCTAAGTTAAGCATTATTATTAAACTTGCTTTTTTCATCCACACTATGATTTTGGCTCACTCTAGAATTTGAAGACCTTGACATATTTTATTCATTTAACGTTAGTATATCATCTCTTCATAGGAATGTTCTTATAGTTCTTTTATAAAGGCTTTGGTTTGGGCACTCATCTCTGCCAACCTCATGTTAAAATTTGATTCCAATGTTGGATGTAAGGTTTAATGGGTCACGGGGTAGGTTCCTCATGTAAAGATTAATGCCTTTTCTCCAGGGTGAGTTCTCATTGTATTAGTTCCTTAAATGGTTATTAAAGAAACTGGTCCTGTAGGGGACACCAAGAGCCAGATGACCTCTGAGCAGGATGATTTGCAGCTGGGTGGGTGGACCCTCGGGCAATTTGTCTGGAGGTGCTCCTTGAGGAGAAAGAGCCCAGGCCCATGGTGATCCTTAGCCACGTAGTCATTGTCTAATACTCCCTTCACTTGTCTTGCACTGTTTCAACAAAAGGCTAGTGCGGAGGTTGCTCAGGGTTACCCTGCAATCAAGGTTAGCACGCCTCCTGCAAGCTTGTCCTTCTAATCCGCATCATGTCTGGTTCCTTCCTGCAGAGATGGAGACCAAGGCCATAGGGGCCCTAGGGGCTGCAACATCCTTTTCTTCCATCTTACTTCTTTCGCCCTGTAATCTGTACATACTGGCTCCATTTTGCCTTCTTCCATGAATGGGATAACCCTCTGCCCACACAGATGCTGGTGCCATGCTTCTTATATTCAGGGGGGTCCAACCTGTGACTGCTGGGCTGCAGGCAAATTATTTGAGGACTGTTTTGCTCATCTGTGCTGTTGGATATCATGAAAAGTCTGCATGGACCTTTTCTTTTGCTCATCAGCTTCATTCAGTGTTTTCTTATTTACTGTGCGGCCCAAGATGACTCTTATTCTTCAAATGTTTAGCAGGAAAGAAAAGATGTTGAACACCCCTGTTGGTCTGAAGAACTGTGAACGATATGAGCCTCTTTCCTCTATAGCCTGCCCAGCCTCAAGTATTTCTTTATAGCAACACCAAATGAACTAAGACAATAATTCTACTGAATATTTAGGTGATTTTTAATTTTTCACTCTTGAAAAATAAGGCGGAACAACAAACATACTCAGCCATATTCCATTGCAATAACATGCAAGAAATTAATAGGATTATATAATTAGTAGTTCATTATTTTTTCATAGTTTCTACACATTTTCAACTTTACTAGATATTGCCCAATTACTGTTGAAGCGGAACATCAATCTACCCTCTACCTAGAGTGCATGAGAAGTGAATTTCACCTTTTTTCAGCCACATTTGGGATCATTAGGCATTTTATTTTTTGCGAGCAGGTAGGAAAAAAAAATACTCAGTTATATTAATTTGTATTTCTCTGATTACTAGTGTTTGATTATCTTGTGTATGTTTATTAGAATTTCCTCTTGTATTAACTTCCTTTTGATAGCCTTTTCCTAAGGAGGACTGCTTGTTGCTTTTGTCATTCTTGGCATTTAATAATAATAGTACAATACTAAGTATTTATATATTTGTGACTTTTATTCTGATGTTAGATTCTTATCTATTAATTTACATCTTTATCCCTGAGTCAATATCCCAGTGTTTTAATTACTTTTGCATTATAATAAATCTTAATACATTGTAAGTCTGATTTTTTTCCCTTTTGTTAAGACATATACACATACATCATGAATACATTTATGCATTTGTGGGGTACAATGTGTTGATTTTTTATACAATTTGGAGTATTTACCTGTAGAACATATTGCAAGGGTACAAGTCAAATCTATCAAGTACAGAACATAAATGTCTTAATGCAATAAGTAAGTAAATGAGGTGAAGGCTTTATTAATTAGTTTGATGTAAACATGTAAATCTGATTTCGTCTTCATTTTTATTCATTATAACAGTTTGGTTATTCTGAACATTTATTCTTTAATAATAACTTAAGGATTATCTAGTCCACTCCCATTAAAAATCCTATTCAGATTTGTTTTCTAGTATAATTTCATTGAATTTGTAGTTTAATTGAAGAGAACAAACTTTAAAATTAATTTTTATAAAATGTACAGTATACTAAATATACTATATATACATATATGTTTTAAATATGGTGAATTCTGATGTGAGTCTTCAATTTTACTTCTATCATGGGTGTCCAACCTTTCTGCTTCTCTGTACCACATTGGAAAAAGACACTATGATGCTGGGCAGGCAAGCAGTGATGGTATTGATTGGTTTGTTTGGTATTACCACACTTAAAATTACTGAAAGTTGGCATTTATTAAAATAAACAATGTTCAATTAACCAGTTATGTACACTGGTAGCTAGAATCCCTGGGTTCTCATTACCTATCTGATCCACTCATCATAGTACCAACTGTCTAGATGGGATGGCCTTGAAGATGTGTCCAACCTTTTGCCTTCTCTGGGTCACATTGTAAGAAGAGTTGCCTTGGGCCATATGTTGAATACACAAACACTAAGGAAAACTGATGAGAAAAACGCAAAAACAAACAAACAAAATCAACATTATGTCCATACATAATTTTCATGATACCTGCCACTACAGATAAGCAAAGAGTCCTCATATAATCCACGTGTGGAACCACAGCTGCATGTTGGTCAGCACTGCAACTAGTTGAACACCTTGTTTTATGTAATTTTTCCTGTGTGTCTCTGTGTTTCAAAGGTTAGATCATATTTTTATTAATTCAAACACTGACCTTAACATTGAGTCTGTTTTTCCATTTGCCCCTCCTCCATCACTACCCCCATTCATCCCTGGCAATAGATTGTTTGCAAAGAAGGCTGAGTGAATTCCCTTGATTCCTGGAGGCAGACATCTTGGCCATGTGACTTTGCCACTCTTCACATAAAACACATGGAACTTATTTTTCCATGCTTGGGATCTAGACTGGTCTATGACTTGCTTTGACTAGAAATAATATTGTGCATCTTCTAAGACTAGTCCTTAAGAGATTTGCAGCTTCTGTTTTCATTTCCTTAGAATGTAGCCATGTGAGGAACTTCAAGATAACCTACTGAGGAATGAGACGAGGAGATGAGCCATTCAGCTGACTCCCCTATTCAATCCAGTAGTCAGATTTCAGGTGACCGTGACTACGTGGCTAAGATCAAGTGATACCATCCCTATCTCTCTAAACACTGTTCAAGTTAACAGCTCAGAGAATTGTGGAATAGTACATGAGAGATTAACTTCACCCTCTAAACCAACCACACTCACCCCATCTAAAGCCTTCATAATTTCTAAATGAGCGCAAAATAAGGACGGATCTGGTATTTTTATTCTATACATATATCAGCATATATTTACTGAAAAAGGAGCTTCACTTACATATAGCACAAAATTTAGAATTTACTACTGATATAATTCTATTATCTAACCCATATTATAGTCAATCTCTTAGCCACTGTCTCACTACTCTCATTTGTACCAAAATATTTTTCAAATCATGTTTCATAATCTCATCCATGTTCAGGTGTTCATTTAATTGTCATCTCTTCTAATCTCAAATGATTTCTAAGTCTTCCCTCACTTTTCACAAAGTTTTGAAAAAATTCACATATATTGTTTTGTAGAATATCTCTTAATTTAGGTTTGCCTGGTAATTCCTTGTGATTACAATCAAATTCTGAAGGAAGCATAAAAATCACAGAAGCTCCGATGTGCTTTTCTTTGAATATCCTAAGACAAGGAACTTGATGACAATTTTTTCCTTTTATTGTTAGTATTAACTTTGGTCACTTGATGAATGAGTTGCCTTCAGGTTTTATTCACTGTAAAGTTATTTTATTTTTTCCCTGTATAATTTTCCATAAGCAATTTTGGGTCTCATTGTACTTAGAGCATCCTCCACTGATGATTCTTTCCTGAATCTTTTATTTGTATTGTACTGGTGGCCAAATAGTTGTATTGTAATTACATTGCTTTCCATTTTTAAATTGGAGAGTTCACACACACACACACACCTATGCAGACATGTGTTCATGTATTTGCATTCACATCTATGTGTGTCTTTTCTACCCTGTGTGTGTATTAAAATTTTGGCATGTTAACTAATATCGCCAATGGTAAACAAGTAAAGCTTACTTCTCATTATCCAAATTCTATTTTGTTAGTTGCTCAATTACAAAATATAAATAAAATGATTTTAGAATTGCTAACTCAGAGCACTGTGAAAAATAAACATACGATATCTGTTGGTGGTTGTTTAGCATGAGGATATACATTCAATATTGTGTTCAAAAGTCACTTGGATTAAGTTCTTTTATATGCCACTTAGTGTGGACATGTAATTTAACTGAAATTATACTTCATTTTTCTTCATTTCTATTGATCATGTGAAACATTTACATGATTCCACTGTAGAGTTATGTTTTCCCCAGAAGTGTGCAATTTTGGAGCTGCAACTTCAATATTGCCACTATCTCTAGCTTGGGTTTGATCTTATGTTTGCCATTAATGCTAATCAGAATTCTTTTTCTCATTCTTTACAATAGACGCTTTTCTGCTCTGTATATTAGAGATGAGTTGCTTACAACCAATAACGCCACTCTCTGCCATTATACTGACAAAGTGAAATCCATTATTGAGTTACTCTTTCATAGTTTTATTCATGCTTATAATTTATACAATTAGGCCAGCAGATATCCTTTTTTGTAAATTTTATGTTTAAGACAGGAAGATTTTATGCAATGGCAATAAAATATCATTATTTAAAATTACTAGCCAGCTTGCCTGACAGCTACTTAGAATTAGTCTATAATACATTTTCATGAACTGATTACATATTTTCAAATTTGCATTTTTCTTCAAGGTTGAATATTTTTAAAAAGTTGTTACTACTTATTTTAAATTTATAATGATGGGAGATACATTTAAATAATAACTAAAAAGAGAATGTTCCAAATTGACTCCTTAAAATAGGATTTTCCTACTTAAGGTAACCACGTTTCAATCTGCATGTGCACATCACTGACTTCTCAAAAAAACAAAACAAGGGCCATGCCCGTAGCTCGGTGGGGAGGGAGCTGGCCATGTATACCAAAGCTGGCAATTTGAAATCAGCCCGGGTCAGCTAAAACAACAATGACAACTGCACTAATAACAGAAAAAAGTAGCTGGATATTGTGGTGGTCTTCTGTAGTCCCAGTTACTCAGGAGGCTGATGCAAGAGAATCACTTGAGCCCAAGATTCTGAGTTTGCTGTGAGCTGTGATGCCATGACACTCTACCAGAGTGGACAAAGTGAGACTCTGTCTCCACAAAAATAAATAAATAAATAAAATAAAATAAAATATGGCATCAGAGGCTGGTCTTTATTTAGGACATTAGTGATGTTTTTGTGACCAGAAATATGCCATAAGAACTCAGCTTGTATATATCCACTAACCTGCAGGAAACTTGGTTTCATAATACATCACCTTCCAAGAACCTATCAATATTAAGTGAGGACTTTTTACTGAATTTTGAACCCCTCCATTTGTAAACTGTTCTAATCTCTTCTTTTCTTCCCTTCTTTTTCTTAACATGAATCATATTTGATGTCATATTTATACATCTACACACATATTTACTTATATATCTTGGTTTTGTCTTACAGGAATGTGAGTCTGAGGAAGGCCAGTTGATTTCTGATTTTGTACATGGCTATGCACCTAGTGCCCAGAACAGTACCTGATCCCAGGAAGCAATGTTGACAAAATATTTCCCATATCACAATAAAGATACTGCAAATGCTGACGTGGATATTGGAAAGAAGGGAATGCTTTTACACTGCTGGTGGGACTGCAAACTAATACAACCTTTTTGGAAGGAAGTATGGAGAATCCTCAAAGAACTCAAATTAGACCTCCCATTTGATCCTGCAGTCCCATTACTAGGCATCTACCCAGAGGAAAATAAATCCTTTTACCATGAGGACATTTGCACTAGACTGTTTATCACAGCTCAATTTACAATCACCAAAATGTAGAAATAGCCTAAATGCCCACCAACCCAGGAATGGATTAACAAGCTATGGTATATGGATGTATACCATGGAATATATTATTCAGCCATTAAAAAATATGGAGACTTTACATCTTTTGTATTAACCCGGATGGAGTTGGAACACATTCTTCTTAGTAAAGCATTATAAGAATGGAGAAGCAAGAATCCAAGGTACTCAATTCTAATATGAAGGCAGTAGATGAGCTAATACAAAGAGGGGAGATAGGGGAATGAGCAAGTGTGGGGGGAGGGAGGAAGAAAAGGGGTTACAGTGTATGGCCCATCTCTTGGGGGCAGAACACAATTATAAGAGGGACTTCATTTAATAAATTCAATCCATAAAACCTAATTCTTTGTACCCTCAATGAATCCCAAACAATAAAATAAAAATAACAATTATTTAAAAAAGACACAAATGGAAGAAAATATGAGGCAAACCACAAGAAAATAAGATGGCCAGTTCTAAAATGACAAAACGTAAGATTCCAGAAGGAGAGAACAGGAAAAAAATGAGAAGGGAGAAAAAAAATTAAAATAACAAAATTATTTTCTCCAGATAAAGGACATGACTTATAGATTGAAGGTGCAAGTCATAGAGCAAAAGTAATCTTTAAAATTCTCAAAGACATATCAACTGAGATTTTAGAATACAGTGCTTGCAAGGAAAAATTCAAAACCTCCAGAAATGAAAATAACAAGATCCATAAAATAGCCCACATACAAAGCATTAGGAACAGGGCAACATGGCGGTTCTCAACTGTAACACTAGAAATTGGAAGAGCAGATAAATACCTTCCAATTTTTAAAAGGAAGTGAATGAGTCCCTACCGACTCTGGATATTCCAAAATATATCTGCCAAGTATAGAAGTAGAAAAGGGTCCTTTTACATTTGGGAGGAAAGAGTTAACATAGTGGGCCTTGTTATTTCCAGAAGGACTGAGCTGCTGAAGGCACAAACCCTTGTGAAGACACCTGGGAACATGTCCCCTGAAAGGTTCCCTATTTTGTGCTAATAAGATGTTTTATATTACTAGGGAACTGAACTCTGCTATACCAGCCTTCTAGATTGTTTGTGCAGCGTGATTTGTGATGAGCACCTGCTTTCCTTCTGGGAGTCTGAGACTTTGTTAATAGTGGCTGGTAGATTAGACAAAGAGCATCTACATGACCAGCGCCAGTAAAATCCTTGGACTCTGAATTTTAAGCAGATTTCTGGCAGTAGAGACATTGAATTCTGGTGCCACATTTCACTGCTGGAAAAAGAAGCATGTTCCATGTGAGACCTTCCTTCCTCAGCCACCCTGTGTGGGAGAACTGTGGATGTCTGCTCCTAGACTCCTCTTCACTTTGCTTTATTCCTCTTTCCCCTTCCTTAAGTGTGTCCTTTTGCTATAATAAACTGCAGCTCTACCGACAAGGGCCTCTGATTCTTGTGAGTCCTTTTAGCAAATCGAAAAAATCATGGGAGGATGTGAAGTCTTCTACCATCCCATGACACATGGTCTTAAAAGGTTAATACCCATATATTCCTTCTCAGGATTTTCCCAAAAAATGTTCATACATGATTTTGAAAAGGAGAATCAAGTATTTTTAAAGCAATAAAAATACAATGAACAAAATGACTTGGGCAGACTGTCTGGAAAGTACCCAACCATGTATGTCTCTTATGTTTCCTAGTCCATGGCTGGATACTTTCTGGACAGCCATGATATACTGCAAATTCAGGCAAAGTCATTACTAAAAGTTAATCTGGAAGTTGCAGCATCATTGGTTTGGTCAATAGAATTTTTTTTTTAGAAGCATAAAGGCATCCATTCCAAAGATTGGGTCTGCTTTGGCACGTGGACGTACGCACACACAGCCTTATCTAAATTTACCAGCATCTAAATACTCATACCCATAGACATTACTGTTTCCATCCTCACATCATTTTCATCCTCTCTTTCTCATTCCCCTTCTGAACATTGATATCACAGTAGGAAATATAACAAAATATTTTTTATTGCTATCATCCATTAATCTAAATTTCAATAACTATGTTTCCATTCCCAGCCAACCTAATTGAAAAGGCAATGGGTATTTACTGACTTTTTAAGATATGAATGAACAGAGCAGAGAAGTTATTGAGAATGAGAAATGTTTATACTCCATTCCCTACTCAGTGGTTATGCTCATAAGGATCACACAGCCTTTTAGGAAAATGGATAAAATGTGGAGAATGGTTTCCGGAACCACATGACACAGATATGGTACTTCAAGGGTAAGTCCTACACAGCAGTATTAGTGCTGATGATTTATGAAGAATAAAGATTTAAGTGATATCAGAAAGAAAGCATTGACAGTCAAGAATTCTTGCAGGTTTTCAGTCAGGAAAAAATATCATCTTTGTAAGATGATTATAAAGATTAAAAAAATCTGTTCCAAATGTTTTGTGGAAGGTCAATAAATGTTACTATTAGTACTACTTAATTCAGCATATGCATTGTTTAGCAGAACTAATGCAGATAAAGACGATTTATCTTGGTTTTCTCTATTTTAGATTAATGTAAGGACACATACAATTAGGTTACATTATTTGCGTTTGTCAGGAATCATAAATCTTTGCTTACCAATCCAGTGATGAAAACATCAGTAGAAACCTATATAAGACTCTGTCAATTTCATATTATTTAATAACCCACCATTTTCCTGGCAAGTTCGGGATTATGGAATGAATGAGATCAGCCCTGGACACTCGATTTTCCTTCTTTAATAGAACGACCATGGCTGGGCACAGGGGCTCATGCCTACAATCCTAGCAGTTTGGGAGGCCAAGATGGGTGGATTGCCTGAGCTCGGGAGTTCAAGACCAGCCTGAGCAAAAAGCCAGACCCCCGACTCTAAAAAACAGCCAGCTGGTATGGCAGGCACGTGTAGTCCCAGCTGCTTGAGAGACTGCAGCAAGAGGATTGATTGAGCCAGAGTTTGAGACTGCTGTGAGCTATGATGCCACAGCATTTACTAAGGATGACAAAGTAAGACTCTGTCTCAAAAAAAAGCAATGTGTATGGTACAGAAGAACAAGCCCTGGATTAGGTAAAAAAAAAAAAAAGTAAGGCTCTAAATCTTTGCTATATCCAGGCTGCCTGTTTGATCAGAGGAAATTTAGTTAAACTATGAGAGCTCATTTCCCAAAATTCCCAAAAGATAAAAAGAATGTCTGCATCCCAAGGTTTTGCAGAATTATGGGAAAATAGAGTGAAAGTTCCAAGTTGAAAAGGTGCCCCCTTTCACTGCATAAGTCATTTTACCGATACAGACGCTTTGACTACATTTCTGTTTCTCTATCAAATTTTCAAACATAAGATTCACAAGGTTCAAATGGGTTTAATTAGAAAACAATTGGAAAATAAATTTGAGGAGCATAATGGTGCTTCTACACATTTTTATTTGTTTCATAGAATAAAAGCATATGTTTGCAATTGTTTAAATTCTCCTATGGTAAAAATCATTTGAACTCCTTGGCTGGATAGTTGCTTTTAAGAAGCCTTTTTCTGGCTCGGCACCTGTGGCTCAATCCGCTAAGGCGCCAGCCACCTAAACCTAAGGTGGCGGGTTCGAATCCCCAGCCGGGGCCAGCCAAACAACATTGATGGCTGCAACCAAAAAATGGCCGGGTGTTGTGGCGGGCGCCTGTGGTCCCAGCTACTTGGGAGGCAGAAGCAGGAGACTCGCGTGAGCCCAGGAGTTGGAGGTTGCTATGAGCTGTGAAGCCGAGGCACTCTACCCAGGGGGATAGCTTGAGGCTCTGTCTCAAAAAAAAAAAAGAAGCCTTTTTCTTTTTTGAAGTACAAAGACTAAATTGTGCGCATAATTCAAAAACAAAGGCGTAGGTTCCTTTTATTTTCATTTTAATATTTTTTCTAGGATACCTAAGAATAAAAGAATATGATTATTCTTTTATACAGAGAAAATATCCTCAACCAACCGTGACTGAAAAGACCTTTCCCCGGGTCATACCCACCATTTAGGGTCTCAACTTCATGTGTTTTGTCTGAATTGTTCCAACCTCTAACTGAAACTTTATGCTTGCCTGTTCTCAAGTTCACTCCCCTTGCTCGCAGCATTCACAGAGTTTCATGAGCAATTGCTGAAGTTTATTTCCATTAATTTGACACTTCTCAACCCAGGGGGCCACACTTTCATCTGTAAACTTGATCATCTCATTAAGTGCTCTTTCTTCCAGAGCTTTTATGTGAAAATATAGTTAAATAAGTCTGCAGAACCCTAGGACTGGTCCCTGGAGAATAACACTCTTAACTTGCAAGTCAGAGAAGGCAAAATTTTCATCAAACTTTTTCTCATCTTTAATACTAGTTGCAGCTTAATGGCCAAATGTTTCTCCCAATTTCATGATAACTGCATTTATAATGTGCATGCATGTTGAGCCTTGAAACTCTAGCCAAAATAGGCATCTAGCTAAAAACAAAAAAACAATCTTCAGGTGTTAGAAGATATACACAGAAGGAGGAAAAGTCAGTCTAAGAGAAATAATATACCTTTGAACAAAAGAACTTCTCAATTTATGGACTCAGTTATAATTCAAGATCCCTGAGTCTATTTTTTTATCTATAAAATAAAATGCATAACACTAGCTGCTATGGTTTGAATGTGTTCCCTTTAAAACTCAAATAATGAGGCTTAATGGCCAATATGACAGTACCAAGAGGTGAAGCCTCTGAAAGATAATTAGGCCATGAGAGCTTCTCAGGCACGAGTGGGATTATGTCCTTTACAAAGAGGCCTCATAAATTGGTCCACTCTCTTGATCTTCTGCTCTCTACCATGTGAGGATGCAGAATTTCTCCTTTCCAGAGGAAGCAACAAGATGTCCTCCTAGAAGTAGAAATCCACCCTTGACCCTAACCCTAACCCTTTAACCTGCCAGCAACTGATCTTAGACTTTCCATCTTCCAGAACAATGAGAAGTAAATTTCTGTTCTTTATGAATTACCCAGATGGGTCCTGTCATCTAATACAATGGGAGAATGATTCCAAAGGCATCTCTGAAAGTTTTGGGGCTGCCCAAACTTTCTGCCCAGCCCCAGAGGACCAGGGCCTTTGGGGCAGAATGGTTTCCACAGTCAGTCAGCATTACCATGAGAGCTAAAACATTCTAATTTATAATGAACACCTGCCAAAGCAATGAGGGTGGGGCCCCTGGAGCCTGGGGAGACTCAAGGTCAAGTGCTTCTGAAAGGTGAGGCATGGAATCAAAGAAACATTCTTAAATCTCAAGATTTAATGTTTTCTTTGTTGAGTTTTGGATTTTGCAGAACGCGTTACTCTTTTCTTGTTTATTTTTCACTTTGGAATAGGAACATCTATCCTATACTGATCCCACTCTTGTATCTTTGGAAGAACGTAATTTGTTTGATTTCACCAGCTCAACTGGAGGGAAATTTATCTTAGGATGAAAAGTAGCTTGGATCTCACCAAACACTGATTTAGATGGGACTCTGGATTTTAGAGTTTTGAGTTGATGCTGGAATAAGTTTAAACTTTTGGGGGTGTGATAACCAGATGCCCTTGATTCCCCAGTAAGACCAGTGGGGAATGATGGCAAATGAGCCACCTACACTTGAAAAAGAAACTTTTCTTGCGTCCTTTAGCCAGCCTCCTCAAGGGTGGAGAGGTGAAATTCCAAGAAGAGGCCTACAGAT
This sequence comes from Galagoides demidoff, assembly GCA_963574575.1. Classification (NCBI taxonomy): domain Eukaryota; kingdom Metazoa; phylum Chordata; class Mammalia; order Primates; family Galagidae; genus Galagoides; species Galagoides demidoff. The sequence goes on from CAUYQV010046475.1 coordinate 22,569, forward strand.
AAGGAAGTATGCAGAGAGGGGTAGATGTCGGAAAAAGCCCTTGGTGGAAAGTCCCGAGTTCTTTGGAAATTTTCTCAACTTATGTACCCCCGCCTTGAATGATGTAACTCATGATCTAATGTTACCCCTGTCCTGAGCTAACCGTAATATTTGGCTTGCTGAGGTATGCAGAATATAAAGGTATAAAAAGCCACCTGCCTTTCATTCGAGGCTGCTTGCTTTCCACAGCAACAGCCCCCTGTGCAGGTGTAATAAAATTCTACTTAATTATTGCATCAAGTGGGGTCCAAGTCTCTTTCTCAGCTGCACAAGTCACAACAGAGGCATTGGAAATATATTTTCCATGTGATAAGGAAATGAATTTGGGCCCTGGAGTAGATTGCCATAATTTGGCCATTTAGTTTTCACATCTGAGATTTAGTGGGTACACACTCAAATTATAGAAGTCCATCCCAGGCCCCATATTCATTTCCTTCTCACATGGAAAATATATTCCAAATGCCCCCCAAAGTATAAACCACTTCCAGCATCAACTCAAAACTGTAAAATCCAGAGTCTCTTCTAAATCAGTGTTTGGTGAGATTGATTTGTGTCCTTCAAGAGGTGATCACTCCAGAAAGGCTTTCTCTCGTGAATAGGATTAAGACCCTTAACAAAGTGTTTAAATTTCTTGTTCTTCTGGCTTCTTTGATGTGAAGGCACAGCGCTCCTCCTCTCCAGAGGGAGCACCCCTTACCAGACTACCAAATCTGCTGGTGGCTTAATCTTACTTAGACTTCTGAGCTTCCAAACCTTTAAGAAACAAATTTAGGTTCTTTATAAACCAGCCTATCTCAAGTAGTTTGGGTTATAGCAGTTCAAATATACATGCTTAGCACATGTTGGCTCTCGATATCTGGATGTTAAATGAATAAATGTTGAAATAATGCCATTCAGGTGACATGGGCTAAGAACCATTGTGTCTTCCTAACGTGCAAAAACAAGTATGATTTTCTTGTTTATTAATCTTCACTAACTACATAGATGGGGTATTTCTTATCAATATGTTCTTGAATAAAAGAAAATAGGTAGATAGATACAGCCTTAGGGGAAAAAATTCATGTTAACATTTTTCCTTGCAGAATCTACCACTGCTAAGGTGTAACCCAGAGTCTTAGGAGGACTCGTTGAGTGATTCCAAATGTTGATATTCACTTTCAAATGCTCTTGTTACTATGGACACGATTCGATCTTTTGGAGAAAAAAATGTGTTTAATGGTCCCCACAAGCACACTGCAAATTGCAAATGCATGTAACGTCTCTAAATACCTTACGTATATACAAAAACATATGAAGGTGCCTTGGGACATTGAATCATAAAAATATCCATCAGGCAGGATTGTCTGCTCTATCCTGTGATGGGGGCAGGTAGAGAGTGACTCAAGCATTCAGCATGGTGTCTGTGGTAGCTTTTGTGGTCATGAATACTTCCCTTAGTATATCGTTACAAGGCAAGGGCTCTAACTCATTTGCACATATTTTCTAGAGTCAATGACATCTTCAGAATGTTTAGGCTAAATTATATATTAACACATTTTGGTGAGTATACAACCATTATTTGAATACTGTCATCAGGGTCTTTCCTATTAATCTCTTGTTTCACTCAGTGTATCTAAGTTCATAAACTGTCTTTAACTCATTTTTTTCTCTCCATTTTGAGACCTCTCTTATAATTTGATGTATAATTGATAGATAGTAAAAATTACTCCTTTTTTGGATGTGCAGTTTTGAGAATTTTAACAAGTGTATTCAGTCATCCCAACATATCAAGATAAATATTTCTACCACACAAACACAGAATTTCCCTGTGTCCCTCCATAGTAAATTTCCTCAACCCAACCCGAGTACCTGCCAACACTTCTTTATCGATACATTTCAAGAGTCATACATACAAAATCATACAGTACATAGTCTTTTCTTTCAAGCTTCTTTCAGTGGGACTAATGCTGTTAAGATCATTTCATGTTACTGCACATATCAATAGTTTACACCTTTTGATTCTTGCATCATGTTCCATAGTATAAGCGTAACACATTTTTTACCATGATGCTTATATTTAATAATTTTAAAATTAAATGTCTATGAACACCTGTATATTTAAGAATATTTTTCTAGTAGTGAACTTGGTTGAATAACAGAGCTGATATCTAAGGAAATCATCTTCAGGGAATGTCAGTTTCTAACTCTAGGGGGAAAAAAATTTATTTCAGGATTAGTTTTTATCGGAAGAATGTCTTAATTCACCTTCTGCTGCTATAATGAATATGACAGACTGAGTGATTTATACAGAAAATCACCTATAGTGACTTGCTTTATAGTTCTGGAGATGGGGAGGTCCAAGGGCCTGGTTCTGGCATCTCAGCATCTGGTGAGAACCTTCTTCTGTGTCATAACATGGTGTAAGTAAGCTGCAACACTTTTTTTGTTGTTGTTCTGTTCACCAACTAATGGTTTTTTGGTTTGAAGCCCAGATGAACAAATAAAATTTATTTTAAAACTTCAGGTACAAAAGTTTGTAGTCTTATTTTTATTTCTGTTGAATAAATACTTAGGAATGGGATTACTGAGTCATAAAGAATATATTCAACTTTATAAGGAACTTTAAAAAATTGTTTTTCAAAGAGTTTGTACTGGTTTCCTTTCCCATTAGCAATGTTGTGAGTCCCAGTTCATCCACATTTTCATAAAAACCTGCTTGTGTCATATATATTAATATTAATCATCCTAATAGATGGATGCTAATATCACATTGCATTAAAGTCCATTTAACTGGTGAATACTTAGGTTAAGCATCTTTTTAAGTGCTTCTATGCCACTCATATATATTTCTAGTAATATATATTCAAATATTTAAGAAATCTTATTGGTGTTTTTTGTTTTCTTAATTATGGATTTGTGGCAACTCTTTATGTAATCTGAATAAAGTACTTTATCAGATATGTGTTTTGCAAAACATTTACTTATGCCAGTGGCTTGTTTATGATATTTACATTATTGCTCAATGAACAGAAGCTCTTGACTCTGAAGTTACATTTATTATTTTTTATTCTATGGTTGCAATTTTATATCTTATCAAAGAAACCTCTGCTTAACCTTTGCTTAGTGCAAGTTCACAAAAATTTCCCCTGGCTTGGCATTGTGGCTCACGAGAGGCTGAAGTGGAAGGATGGTTTGAGCTCAGAAGTTCAAGACTGAGACCTCATCTCTACAAAAGATAGAAACTAATTTATACCTTTTAGATGAAAGCTATAACCAAATAGCCTAAGAATGTGGGGAGGGTGGAGGGAGAAGGGAGGTGGGGAATGGGTGGACGGAGGTGGATTGGAGGGACCATTTTTGAGGTTTATCTTACAGGGGTACAAGTGAAAATCTCTAAGGGTAGAATCAGGTTTTAAAACAATAACTGAGAAAATGACATGAA